>JAADWP010000132.1:0-42421 GCA_023336215.1 Globisporangium iwayamae | reverse complement strand
GATTGCTATTGTTGTCTTGGATAAAACTCCGCACTCGCGACATACAAACGTCAAGTGTTATCAGCAAGAGCAGCGCAATGTTTGTGGTGAAAAACGCGTAGTCCGCTGTCTTCGCTAAGAAACATTGCACTGAATTCGCTGATACACTGCGCTGGTGTGGGGCTGGCTCCCTCATATAGCTGCCGGCGCTGTTCTCGTCACCCTCAGTACTGCTTAACTCGCTCGCGAGGCGAACGCTACCACAAAGAATGACACGTGTGAGCCAAAACCAGTAAAACAGAACACCACAGAAGCACGACAAAGCTGGAAACGAACCTTACTGTTGGTAATCATGTACATGCACACATCCAGCGCGTCGATCGTCGCGCTGAAGTACTGCATGAGAGCCTCTACGGACAATCTGCCAACGTGTCCATGTCTGCATTTTTTGTTGCTGCACCTCATACCAGGACTTGGGCGGTTTTCACAAATTCTGTCAGGAAAATCGAGCAGCTCGACGAAGGAATCGACTAGTTCTGGGCTTTGGAGATGCTCGTCGGAAAGAAGATCACCGGAACGAGGGCAATGACAACGACACGTGCACAGTCCGTTCGACGGATCTGACTCAACCGGTTCACCGCAAGCACTCTCAGATGGAGATTGAGAGCCGATAGCTTTGTGATGCGGAAGGGGTCGCCGTAGCCAGCTGCGTGATAGAATTGCTCCCATCCCCATGTGGTTACCTCGTGTCGATTGTTCTGCGGGGATGGCTTCTACAGCGAAACGGATGCAAGATGGTCAGCGCGACGGCTATGAAGCCCGATGACCGGCCAGGATCTACGGCTACGACACGCTGCGCTTCATTGAGTAGCCGAGACGCTTGTCTATCGACTTCGTACTGGGAGGTCCAACTGAGTTTTTCTCCGATTCTTTCCGGGCGCCATACTGACAGCGACGCGGTTAAGCTATCGATCATCACGGAGCCTTCAAATTCCTGATGGCTGGAAAGACTGGCGCGGCTGATGTCAAAGTAGTACTCCCATAGCGAGACACCGATCAGATGGATCTCGTTGAGCTGCTTGTTGAGGTACTTGAGTACGGTGCGAAATATCGCGATGTTCAGTGGGTGTAGCTTCTTCTGGGTAGAGCACTGAAAAGCCTCTAGGCTCGTGACTTCGTGTCCTCGATTTGAGCCAGTTGGTTGTTGTAGTTATCAAGGTCTCTCAGAATGCCACGAAGGAGCGAATGATACTCGCGCGGTGTCTGCGTCACTCTGAGCGGTAGTGGGCCGATGCTTTCTCGGGTCGTTTTGCATAACGACTACATCCACTTCAGCTTCGAGTCAGGAAGCGGGAGCTGAGACGCACGGAAGCAGGATTATTGTGCTACTAGTTCTGATACAGAGAACGACGCTTGGGTTTTGTGCGGGTCAAAAGCGAGACTGCGCTCTTAGCAATGTGCGCGTTGTATACACTGAAGTTGGAGATGCTGGGTGCCGCTGCCTTCCCCTTCATCTTCATGCGGAACCGTCGCCCCAGACAACTCGTTAATGTCCTCGGTGTGCTGACGGCGAAGTTTTGCTCGCTTTGTTGAGATATAGCCACCAGCATTGTAGTCATGGGCAGAAGACCTTAGATAGGCTGACTGTCGACGGGCTTCAGTATCTTGTACGGACTAACGATCTGCAACAGCCTGGGTTCCGTTCTGAGCAGGACCGCGTCGTGCCGAGGTTAGTGATGGAGGAGAGGCACTGGTTGAAGAATCTCTGGTTCAGCGGAAGAGCTCGATCACCAGCGTCCATGAGGTGCGTCGCGTGGAGAGTTACGAGCAGCGAGGCCTCACAAGCAATTGTGCTACATTTCGGCACACAATCATGTAACTAGCGCTCTATCCTTTTGGAAAGCATGTCATTTTTGTCAGTGGGTCATCAAAACTTCCTGCCTTCCAAAAGCGACATGCACTTCTCGCATTAATCGCATTAACCGCACTTCTCACGATCCTCCAGCGTCATGCTGTCGTTGGTATCCTTGTCGTCGTCGTCGCTGAAGTGTACGTGTGGCAGCATTGCGGAAACTTAAGTTTTGTGACCTGCAATGGCCGAGTTCGTCTCGAACGAGTTACCTTTTGCGTGCGCCACAAGCGCTACTGCCCATGTTTCAGTGCGACTGGGTTTGCTGCTGCTGCAAGAGCGTATATTTATTTGAGCGTGCATCGCATGCATGCAGGTATCTTATCTATTGCTGCCTGACTAACTGATCGCTACGTCCGTGAAAACCAAAAGAAGAGGAACAAACAGCTCGCCCACTAGCACAGGTACTTGTTCACGTGCGCAAGCAGCTCGATCTCCTCCTGAGACTCGCCGAGCGCGGGGCCTTTGCCGCCGAGGTCCCGCGGGATGTTGTCCAGATCAATGAGCGTCTCGAGCTCGCGCAGGATCGCGCTGCCCTTGAGCATATGCACTTTCTCGCGCGTCACGGGGTCGATCATGGGCTTGACCATGCGCCAGATCATGTTGAACCAGCCAGGGATATTAATGATGAAGATGTGCGCGCTGCGCTCCGGGTAGTGCGCGCCCGTGAATGCCGACGCGCGCTTGATAAAGTCCAGCACCTCGCCACCCAGGTCATACATACCGATGCCCGTCACGTCCAGCACCGTGAGCGACCGGCCCGTGTCGCTCGGCTCGATCACGCGCCAGAGGTACTCGGTGATGTACATGTAATGCCTCAGCAGGTCTTCGATCGATAGACCCTCGCGCTTGAGCGCTGCGAGGTCGATCTTGCCAGGGCGTTCATAGTACACCGGCTGCCCTGCCTTCGAGCGCCCATGGAAGTACTGCGGGTAGTACTTCTTGATAATCTCGAACGTCGGGTGCGGCGTCACGAGCATGTTGTCAATTTCGTTCTCGCGGCGCCACTGGAGCGTGTTCTCGTACCGCTGGCGTCCCTTCTCCTCATCGCCCTTCTCGGCGGCGATGAAGCGCGCCGAGAACGGTAGCGGACCACCCGAAATGCCTAAATTCTTATCCGTGCTGCCGCCATCCTCTGACGACCCGATGATACTCACTGTGGACTGCGGCGAGAGCTCAATACTCTGAGGTTCTAAGTCCTGATCCGACTCGATCACCTCGATCTTGTCGACGCGCAGGAAGAACACAAGGTCGTTCTCTCTCGATGACGATGATGCTGATGACGCGCCACTACTGTTCGCGAACCCTGTCATGGTGCCGCTTTTTGTTGACGACAGCAAACCCCCTTCGCTCTGTGGCGCGTACGCGATGACAAACTGCGCGATCTGCGAGAGCGAGAGTAGGATGCCCAGTATGATCGTGATCTTCATGAGCCCTTCAAAGGGTGACGCCCAGTAGAACGAGATCATGGAGCTCAGCAGGAACAAACCACCGAGTGCCCCAGGGAACACGACTGAAAACGCCGATGGCTGGTTCACAATGAGTCCCGGCTGGACGCCACCCGACAGCTGTGGGGAAATGGGCGTCGGCGGCACACGGGAGCACCGGAAGCGCACGTATACTTTCGAGACGGAGACAATATTCGGCCGCGCATCCTGGCTCCGAGGCGGCGTCGAGAGCACAACTTCCTTCTCTGTGGTCAGCAAACTCGTCGTATTGCTGCCGAGCATGTGGTGCGGGATGTGGAGCTCTTCACCGTCGCTCAGCACGAGAATACAAAAATCTTTCTTGTGGAACGCGCCAAGCCGCACCTCGCTCGAGAGCTCCACACGGCGCGTTACGACCCGCTCGGTCGTCGTCTGCGGTGAGAAGTCCGTCGTGGACGCCACGCTGATCACCAGCACTTTCGGGGCTTGCTGTATCGCAATAATGACAACAGATATCAGTAAACGAGCATTACAACAACGAAAGCTATGTACATACACATACCGTGCTGCTGCTGTTGGCGCCGTCTTCGGTCTTTTCGTCTTCAGGCTTGAGGTCCTGAAAATTGCCGGAAGCCGCGGCGATGAACGTTTGCATGGTCTCGACCGACCACTTGGGCGAAAAGTCCACGGACTTCGCCGTCTGCAGCGCATAGTTGATGATGTTGACCCAGCACTGCGCATACTCGAGCGAGTCGGCGCGCAGGAACATGAGCAGCGACTTGCGCTTCTATGAAATGCAACACACAAGCGTGCGTAATGCAGTCAGTGGTCATGCAACGGCCTAACTGTGATAACAAACGATGATGTCCCACCGTACCGACAGCACTGCACAGAAGTACGAGGGCGTGTTGGGCTCCACGGATCCGGACGGCGCGTCTTCCGGCGCGACCAGCTTTGCGTAGCCCATGTCGGACAGCAGCACCTGATTCCCCCCCCCACACACAGACACATCCCATCACATCGCACAGTTAGCATCTTTAGCGCGCGTTGTGCAAGATCAAGAGTAGCCACGCTACCTGTCCGCGCTCTTTGCCAAAGAGCTCAAACTCCTCGGCCTTGCGGTAGTAGTGCAGACTCTTGGTCGAGAGGATGAAGAGCCGCTTGGCCCAGCCGCCGCGCACGGCGCCGTCGCGGCGCTTGTCCAGCAGACCCGACGCGAGGATGCCCAGGTGTGTTCCCGGGAAGAGCCCCGGCAGGGACACGGTGCGGAAGCTCTGCAGCGACTTCTGCGAGAGCGACCCGGAGCTGGAGCTCAGACGGCTCAGCCGTGGGGGCTGTAAGCTGCTGCTACTCGTAGTCGCGGAGCTGCGCGTGGACAGGAGTTCGTTGGGAGTCGAGAGCCCCGCGCTCGCCGGCAGCGACGACGACGACGACGTCGAGGAGAGCGGCGGTACCGGCGCGCTCATGCTGCTGCTGTGCTGTGGATTGTGTGGGTAGATGGAGATCAAATAGGTGACGACTGTGCGGGCCGTGCTGATGCAGCAGCAGGAGCGACGTGGCGTAAGGCGCTGGGTGGGAAGGGCGTAATGGATCGCACAATTGAGCTGAGCCGACCGCGCGGCAGCACAACACAGCGAACGACCGCACGAGCTGCAAGTTTGGTGAAAATTTACCTTTACATCAGTCATCTCATTTATGTAAATTTGATTCTATTTATGTACTAAATAGCGTGATATCGTGTTATAGTGAAAAGGCGAATCGAGTCTTTAACAACGGATATTTTATGCCAGCCATGCTGGAAAGAGCTGAATTCTGCAAAAGCGGCTACCGTTTTTTACAACATGACCGATAATGTACAGTATCTAAACATACCGTAAATTACTGATTGCTCTTGATTTAGTGTGGGTCACCTCATTTCCGTGACTTGAGTGGTTGGATATGAACGGGTCGACACCAGTGCAACCACACAGGAAATTGCAAAACGAAACGTCGCCAGGAGTCATTGAGCACCGCGTCCACGCTCGTCTCTCTCTCGCAACTCACGTCTTCGTCCACACACAGAAATACACACAGCAGCAGCAGCAGCAGCATGGCCGCGCTCGCTGCCACGTCCCTCAATGGTGTGAAGATCTACAACCTCGCGTCCGGTAAGACGCTGCCGCAGTGGGTCGCTGAGAAGACCCGCAAGGCACTCTCCAGAGATGAAGGTATGTATGGTCGGCATTCTAGCTCGGTTGTTCTGTGTGTATGCGTCCTCTAATGCGCCTTATTGGTGGTGTATATAATAGACTACAGACGCCGCATTGAGCTGCTGCAGGACTTCCACTTCGCATCAGGCTCGCAGCGCGTCAAGATGTCGGGCGATGGCAACTTCATCGTGGCCACGGGCATGTACCCGCCGACTGTCAAGGTCTTCGACGTGCGCGACCTCAGTATGAAGTTCGAGCGCCGCCTGGACTCGGAGGTCGTGCAGCTCGAGATCCTCTCGCAGGACTTTGGCAAGCTCTGCTTCCTGCAGACTGACCGTAACCTGACGTTCCACGCGCCCTACGGCACGCACTACAGCCTGCGCATCCCCAAGTTCGGCCGCGACATGTGCTATCATCGCGAGAACTGCGATATCTACGTGGCAGCGTCCGGCTCGGACGTCTATCGTGTGAACCTGGACCAGGGTCGCTTCCTGGCACCGCTCGAGCTCAGTGCGTCGGCCGCGAATGTCGTCAAGCTCAACCCGATCCACCAGTTGCTTGGCGTCGGCTGCGAGGACGGCACGGTCGAGTGCTGGGACACGAGAAGCCAGCGCCGCGTGGGCATCCTGGACGGCATCAGCAACTTCGCCGGCGGCCCCACTGGTATTGACGAGACACCCGTGCAGGTCACGGCGCTCGAGTTCGACGACGACGGTCTGACCTTCGGCGTGGGCACGTCAAATGGCCACTGCCTGCTGTACGACCTGCGCTCGTCCAAACCACTTCTGCAAAAGTCCCACCAGTACGGCCTGCCGATCATTGACCTCAAGTTCCACGACTACGCACGCAAGGTCATTTCGACGGACGCCAAGGTGATCAAGATCTGGGACAAGCGTGACGGCGAGATCTTCACGAACGTCGAGACACCGTCCGAGGTGCGCGACGTGTGTCTTGTCGAGGGCTCGCAGGGCAAGTCCGGTGTGATGCTCGTGGCGGGTGAGCAGGAGCGCGTGATGTCGTACTACATTCCCGAATTGGGCATCGCTCCCAAGTGGTGTTCGTTCCTCGACTCACTCACGGAGGAGCTCGAGGAAGAGGCGCAGTCAACGGTCTACGATGACTACAAGTTCGTGACGCGCAAGGAGCTGCTGTCGTTCGGGCTCGAGCACATGATCGGCACGCCGCTGCTCAAGGCGTACATGCACGGCTTCTTCATGGACGCGCGCCTGCACGCTAAGGTCAAGGCGATCGCCGAGCCGTTCGCGTACGACAAGTACCGCAAGGAGAAGTTCCAGGCAAAGCTCGAGGCGAAGCAAGGCAACCGCATCACGATCCAGCGCCGACTGCCCAAGGTCAACCGCGCCGTGGCCGAGCGCCTCATGCAGGTCAAGGACAAGAAGAAGGCTAAGGGCGAGCACGCCGCGGAAGCCGAGGCCGCCGCGGCCGCGAGCGCCGACGCGTTCTCGAACCCGCTCGGCGACGACCGTTTCTCACGCATGTTCACGTCCCGGGACTTTGAGGTCGAGGAGGACGACGATCGGTACCGCCAGCTGCACCCGAACGCCGCGAACCCGAACCGGAAGCAGCAGAAGAAAGAGGACATGGACAGCGACGCTGGTTCTGACGATGATGACGACGATGATGATGCTGGCAACGATGACACGCTGGGTGATCGCTTCGATCTGGTGTCCGATGACGAGTCCGAGCCCGAGGGCCGACCGAGCGACGAGTCTTCATCTGAAGAGGACGACGACGTTGAGGCTCCTGTTGTAGACAAGCGCGGTCGCGCCAACCAGAGCCGTTTGGGCGGCTCGAAGGCTTCGAACGTGAACGTGAACCGCAACCCCAAGTTCTACGAGATCGCCAAGGGTGAGAAGGTGAGCGACCTGATGGAGTTCGGCTCATCCAAGGACCGCGCGGCGCAGAAGGAGAAGAAGAAGCTGTCCAAGCTGCCACTCTCGGAGCGCCTGCAGCTCGAGCGCGTCAAGGAGAAGGAGCGCAGCGCTTTCAAGAAGGAGGAGAAGGCTGGCGGTGGCTACATGCGCGAGATGTCCTTCGTGCCACAGAGCGACCTGCGCAAGCAGCAGCGCCAGCGCGAGTTCGAGGCAGCGGCAGCAGCAGCGAGTGGCGGCGACGCGAACGACCGGAGAAAGAAGCGCGGTGTGGGCGACCTGAAACTCGCGGCGCCCGGTAGAAATCCGCGCTTCCGACGATAGAGGAGGCGTTGAGTTAGTTGCATAGAGACAGACATCAGACGCACAATCGCTTGATTTGCTTTGCTACCACCGCAGCACGCACCATTTAGAATTTCTTTGCCGAACCTTGACGTGTGCTAGCGTGAAGAAAACGTTCATGAGTTGTCCATTCTCATGGGCGCCAACCGCGATACAACATGAAGACTGTTCGTTATTATGTTCAAACACACACGGGGTTCCTATTCCTTGTTAATTTCATCAAATCGAAAAATGCACACGCACATACATACTTTCAGCATCTGCGATCCCCCTCAATCTCTGCGGCCTTGGTCCTTTCACTCTCTCCGTTTCTAAGCAATAAGTTAGACGAGACGCGTGCGCGAGTAGAGATCATCAGTCAAGCACCTTCCCTTGCTGTCGCGAGCACCGCGCACGTCCCTCGAGTCAACGCGTCCGTCGTCGTTGCGCCAGACTTAGCTGAACAAGTGGGTAATAATGTGGATTGTGTTGTCGATGCGCTTGAACTTGTTGTCGAGACAGAACTGGATCGCATGCTCAAAGCTCTCCTTCGCGAGCTCGTCTGAGAGCTCGGGTGCCATCGCCTGCACAAGGTGGTTGATGTCGTCGCGACCCGTGAGCTCCGGCATGCCCGCGGGGACCATGAGTAGCAGCAGCGACACCAGCAAGTGCATGTGCTTGCGCACGATGTTGTACGCGCGCGTACTCGTCTGCACGAACTTGGCAAAATCCTTCGATTCGGTTCCGCCGAGCACGTGCGCCATCTCCTTCGTGAACACGAACGGCGTCCGCTCACGACGGATTCCCATCTAAAAAACGCAAGACAAAACAAGTGTCAAATGCATGTCATGCGCACGAGTTCCAGCAGTGTGAGAGAGCTAGTAGAAGTGACGCTTACCTGGTACTTGAAGTGACCAAGGAAGTGGCCGAAGTCGATGTGAAAGTAGCGACCGTTTGAGCCAATCTGAACAGAAAGAAAAACTACAGTTAGAAATCAAGCCGCACAGCATACAAATGCTTATCAGCAAGTCCCCACGTACCATGATGTTGTCGTTGTGGCGATCACCGATGCCAAGAACGCACGTGGCAACACAGTAGCCAGCGCACGAGCGGTTGAACAGGTCTACCGCAGTCTTGAAGCTCTTCGGGTCAGGGTTGTTCGCGCGAATCCACTCCGAGAAGCTCGGGTCCTTGAACGCGCCCAAGACACCCACACGCTTGTGGACGTCGGCTGTCGTGACCGAGTTCGGGACGATCTGTAGGATGCCCGTCATTGGCGAGGTCGCGACACACTTGTACGGCTCCATCGCGAGGTCCAAGCCTTCGTCACGCCACATTTCGTCCATCAGACGGATCAGCTGCAGGGTCACACTGTCTTGACGCACATCGTCGCCGGCCTTGAACATGACGGTGACAGGGTCGCCGCCTTCTTCAGCGTTCTCGAATACGAGCCATAGCGGCTTCTTCGCAGAGTCCATCACACGGCACTTGTTCACCAAGATCTTTCCAACTTCGACACGAGGGTCGATTGGAAGCTGGAACGAGGATGGTAACACTTCATTGAGTGCCTCGAGACCTTCACGCATCGCCTTCTTCATCTCTTCACCACCTTCGCGCTTCTTGGCCTTCACGCTCTGGCAAATACGCTCGAACATTCCGTCAGCAGCGAAAAGCTTGTCCTGGAGCTTCAGAATCGCTCGCATCTTGTGGCTACACACATCAAGGTACGCGTTCAGGATTGTTCCGTAGCGTTCGCGGTACTGCGAGTTGTATGACTCGACTTTCATGCTCCAGAACAAGTCGAAACCAATCTGGTTCGGGTTCTTGATCGCTCGCTCAATCAGCAGCAGCGACAGTGCAGATACGTGGTGATTCTCGAACTTGATGGCCTGCACAAGCTGCGGCAAAAAGTAGCTAAACGTCGTATCGGCCATCTTGGCAAGCTTGTCGACCGCAAACTGGCGAAGCTCCTCGTTCGCAAATTCGCCGTTCAAGAACTCGATGTACGCAGCAGGATGCTCCGGAACAGCCCAGCGATTAAGGAGCGATAAAGCCTCTTCGATCTCGTCACGATCGTCCCAGTGAACACACGACATGACGCGAGGCATTGCAGCAGGAATGTCCATGAACTCTTCGCGGTGCTTCCACATCTGTGCCTTCTGGTACGGGCTCAGACGAAACAGCGGGTCACGCAGGATCACCTTGCGCAAGTCGCCCAAGACGCCTTCGGTGCCACGCGTCGACGAGCTGTTTCCGCTGCTACGGGCCATGGAATCACGACGCATGTCCTGGGCGAAGCTTGCCAAGATGTTCTTGCCGGCAGATTCGTCGGCATTGTTGTCAATGCTCGACCGGGAGCTAAACGGTGGCGGGTTCATCGAGATGTTCTCCAAGGTGCCGTTGTTGTCACCAATCGCCTCTTCGCTCTTCGAAACAGTATGAATAGCCAGCATCCACTCCTCACGCTCCTGCTTTGTCTCGGCAAGCATGATGTAGTCACGCGACGAGTTCTGAGGACGGACCTTGAAGCACCAAGTCTGGCGTACTTTTCGGGTTCCGCTGTTCACCGGAGCAGTCGTGTACTGTTCGCTCATGTCGTCGGCAGGCATGACAGAGCAGTAACGAAGCGGAATGATCTTTCGAGGTGCATTTGCATCGTCGGCGTAGCTCAGCGTGCACGTGCTTTGGTCCACAACAAACCAACGCCGTCTCCAGCGAGTCCATCGGGCTGCGAAGCCAACCTTCTGAAGCCATCCTTCCTTCAAAAGCATGGTGGTTCGGTTCACCTGAACGATCGAGCGTCGGTTGCCGCGCTCTGCGTTGTTGGGCGATTCTTCCGAGTTCCAGTCGAACTTGACAATCACGTCAAATTTACTGAACTCCACTTGGATCATGGGCTCATTCGGGATCACAACGTGAGGAACTGGTCCTTGAATGCAGTTGTGCAGGTTGTTGTACATGTGGACGTACTGGGTGCCCTGAACCAGATTTCCATCCACTTCGAAAGCATTCACGCCGGTCACGAGGATCCTCTCTTCGGCAGTGTCGATGTTGTTCGCCGACGCTCCAATCACCTTCTTCACACCAATGACCGTCAACTGGATGCGCATCGAACGCGTGATACTGGAAATGTCGGTGTTGAACTTGTACCAGCCAGAGTCTGGCCATTCAGCATAGATCAAATCGTTCTTCTGTGCCTTCAGGCGAACGTCACTGGTGTCGATGAGTCCACCTTCGAGCAACTGACCGCCATCGTACAGTTCAATGCGGACAATAACGCTTGAGCTCGTCAGCGGAATGCGGTGAACCGATGCTTCCTCGCTCGTGCGCTTGGACACGCAGGTAGTACGAGGGATGTTCAGAACGCGGTGGATACGGATCATAAACGGCTGGTGGACCGAGTAGCTCGGAACAAAGTTTCCCTTCTCGACAGAAGGTCGCTCCCACTCGTCACCCAGCGTCGTCATCTGCAATGTGTTACCGCGATCTCCTCCTTCCCAGAACTCGCCGTACGGGTTGGATGGGATCTCGTTGCGAATGCTGAGGCTGCGCATGGCGGTCTCCTGGATTACGGACTCGTGGATCACCGTCAAACGAATCGTTTTCTTGGTCAGAAGACACTCGCGCACGTGGACGTACTCGTTCATGACACGAAAACGGTCGATCAGGTAGTCTCGGGATCCGGTGATCTTCAGCAGATACTTGGTTGGGTCGTACGGACGCAGTGGTGCTGCATCAAGTGCCTGCTTGTAGCAGTTGAAGATGTGCTCCACGATCTCACCAACAGTGTCACCAGTCGCGATCACCATGCGCACGTCGGTGATAGCCTGCGCACTCACTTCCTGCAACTGGAACATGCGCTTGTACGTTACGTGGACAGCGCTGAACTTCACGACGCTACACAGCACCTTCAGCCATCGGTAGTAGTCCTGCTCCGACTCGGCAGCGATCACCCAGGTTCTCACCGTTGTCACAAGGTGGATGCCAAACGGCTCCCCCTTTGACTCCATCGGCTGCAGCGACGACACGCGCTCCAAGTCGATGTTGCCGCGCTCACAGGACTTCTTATCCTCGCGACTCAGCGGAATGCCGTGCTTCTCCGGCTTCTTCTTGTAGTAAGACAGAACAGTTCCGTTCAGCTCCATGTAGCGGCGCTTGAAAGAACGGTTCTTCTCGCCCTTCTTCCGAAGAAAGCCCGAGATGAACGTGGTCTCCACCGTCGACGTCACATTCTTGTCCGAGATGATCAGCGATGCAGGGAGTCGCGCGACCGTCTTCAACGGAGTGATCAGCGCCATCTGGTTGTTGGTGCTGTGTGCAACCCAATCGCCTTCATCGACCTTGTACTCAGGAGTGTTGGCGCGTACTTCAAGCTCAGCGGGGGAGATCTCCTCGTGCGCCTTCTTGAGTTGCCGGCCGACCGCGCGACGGAAGTATAACGACTCCTTCGAGTGGATCAGGTCGGGCACAGGCTGCCAGCGCTTGTCATCCAAGTGCGCCTGGCTAGCTTTTGCGAACGGGTTCAGCGACTCAAACGATGGGACAAGCGAGTTGTCCACGTCGATCACGCTGCTGCTCATGCTCATGCTGCTGAAGGACGACCTGGAAGTTGAGTTCGAGCTCGACGATATCTTCGACTTGTTCGGCACGTAGACCGAGTGCGAATTGATAGCGAACGACATATTTTCTTTTCACTTCTGGACACATAGAGGCGAAAGCAGCAATCATCCCGTTAGCAGTCGGTAAACCATGTACCTACTCGTCCCATTTGTGTCCACCACCACCAGTCAGTCATGCCATGCCATGCCAAGCCAAGCCAAGCCAGCCAACCAGCACACACACTACGCGCACTTGTCCCCCTCCTGTTCCTACACATACACATAAATGCACACGCATCAAATCAACACTCACATACCTTTTCTTCCTTCGCTCCTTGCTTCTCGGTGCGGGGTTTTACTTTCGCGTCCCTGTGAATGGACGGACTGTCGAATTGGGGTTCAAGTGTGTGACAGGCGCTCGCTCGCTCTTCCGTGAACACGCGCACCGACCAACACAGAGAGAACAAACGGCTGCACGCTCGTGGCCTTCTCTCTCTCTCGCTTTTCCCTCTCTCCTCTCTTCTTGCGTGTGGAGCGCGCGGGAACAAACGCACAAATGCGGGCGAATGGCCGAGTGAGCGACTGAGTGGGAGGTTGGCTTTCGGCTTTGCTTCCTGCCCGCAGTCTGCTGTTTGTTTGTGTGGGTGAAAACAAACAACGTGAGCGAAAGAAAAACGAGAGACAGAGTGATGGTCGGTCTTGACAAAAAGCAGGACTTTTGTGGTTTCTTCGATGATAAAAACCTTGGAAAATTGATATTAGCTGTGTAGCCTAGCCCTAGATGTAAGCAGGAGAGGCGACGTTGTGAATTGTGGCTGCTGTCTTACACCAGTGGAAGTGAAAAATGGAGGTCACCTGTGGGAAACCTGTTCTTTCGAAAGTCGATATCCCTTGAGATCGTATGGAAAAGGAAATGGCTGATTGGTTCCCACAGGACGAGATTCCTTCTGCAGGGCAAGTGTGTGGATTTCGCGGTGAGAAAGTGGATTTTGCGATCTTTCCGGTTGGTGAGTGTGAGTGTGGTCAGTGGAGACGAGCGACGGCTTCGTCAGTCGTTTCCACCCAGCCCAGCTCAGTGTTCGCTAATAGTAAAAGACAGCGCAGCCTTCGCAAAGGGCTCGTCGAGACGCCATCATCATCCCTACACTAATCGGTATTGCACAAGTGCAGGTTCATTTTGTTTGCTTGCTGCCACAGGTGACAGAGCCAAACCAGGTGTTACTCACTCCCATCCCATGGTCGAGGACAAAATCATCTGGCGACTTTGATCTGTACTTGCAAATACCACCCTCGCTATATCGACTTGTTAAAGTATTGACAGCCTGATTTGGCTTCCGCCGTTCTCGAGGAAAATATACAGACAACTCAGATGAAGGTCACTACCAGAACTGGGTCTCTCCCGCACCATCGGTCCGTAAAACCAGGGTATTAGATCTCAGAGGCTTTTAACTTGCTGCAGAAATCATTTTTGGTTTTTCCTGTGGCCATTTTAGCGCAGAGGAGATCAGACAGACGGGCAGGCTGTCGTCGACCACACACCCAGATAGATCATCATGCCGATGGAGCGAAAAAGTGTACCCACTCTCAACGCAAGCCACTTCCTCTGGTGGAACAACGCCTACGGAGCCAAGTATCAAGCGGCGCGAGAAGGCCCAGCTGCTACAGCAAAAGCACCCACTACCACCGCCCAGGAGATCACGAGCCTGTACGAGGCGATCCGAGACAACCGCCGCGACGCTGTGGACACCTGCGTGCAGCGCCACCCACATGTGGTCTTCGCCAAGGTGAGTAAGCGTGAGAAAGTGTATGCGAATGGTGATGATATATGGAATCGAGAAGCATGTGCGGCTGGCTGTGCGGCGAGCAGAGCCCGACTAGGTTCAGTGCATACATGTGCGTCTCTGATTTGGAGTGACCTGAGCTGAGCTAACAATCTGACACCGTTGATCGACGCGCCCCGCCACACAACTCATCCATGACCAAAACCCATGCGATTGGAGATATTCGTAAGTGGCGACCTTGATGCCTCTCTCTTGGCTATGAGAATGCGCTACTGCTCTTGCTGAACGCTCCTTGCTCACTCACCCCACCTCCATTCCCAGGGCGATAAAAAGGTACACATTCCTCCTCACATGGCTACAGAAAATGGAAATTGCTACATTGGGTCACGAATGACTGGTGGATGGACGGACATGCATGTACCCTGCAGCGGACGGCGCTGTATGTCGCGAGCTTCTTCGGGCGCTACGAGATCGCCAAGTACCTGATCGAGCGAGGCGCAGACAAGTACGTTGTTTGTATTCAGCAAGGACACTCGACGCTCTTGGGCATTTGCAACCAACCAACCAATCAACCCATGCATACTAATGAAATTGCATTCTTGTAATGAATCATGATAGGAACCTACGGTGCGAGGGCTTTCGGCCCGTGGATGTAGCTGGCGCTGGCCGTGACCACGCTATCGACCGCATGAAAGTGCAGTTCTTGCTCGGAGGTTGGTTAGTGAGTGCATGGGGGTTGTGTGGCTGGCTTACAACAAGTAGGCATTTCAATAACCGTGGGACTCGTATACTTTCTACACCATGAGCAGAGGAAGCGCGGCCGCGGGTGATCATATGCACCGACGACCCGGCGTCGCTGTGCACCTCCCAGGCGACGATCGCGCCGCCACATATCAGCTCGGTGCGCGTGCAGATCCACTTCAGCGAACCGGTGGCGGACTTTATCAGTGACGACATTGCCGTGTCGCCGCGCTGTCGCATCCGGTCCTTCGCGATGCTGCGCAGCGATTTTTACATCGTCGACGTCGTCATCAATAGAAGGGATGGCGGCGACGCTGTCGAGACCAGCAGCATCATATTTGTTGAGGTTCCAGAAGGTGTCGCACGCTCAGCGCGGGGCGCTCCGTCTGGATGCACAAGCCCCCAACAGCTCAACGCGCGCTCGAACCGCTTCGTGCTCATTCTGGTGGAGCCAGCACCGAGTGACAGCGCAGCTTTAGCTTTAGTGCGATCAACCGGTGTAACATCCGACAACGAGCGGCTTTGACTTGTGTTTGTGTGTGAGAATCATTTTCATTCCTTCACGCGGACGGGGTTGCACTTGCCAACTGCCGTCACGACGACACTTCTCCGTCGCATGCGAGTGAGCGAAGGAGAGGGAAGTGGAGAGAGAAATAACACAGGTCGCAAAACGTACGCTTGCATGGCGAAAGAATAGCGGAAGAAGAAGAAGAAGAAGAAGCGCCAGTTCCAATGCAGACAAACAAGCATGACTACCTGTCCACACATCTGCCTCATCGTGCATACATGCAATCCTGATCATGCAGGACGACAAACAGCAGCAGCACGTTGTCGCACACATCGAGCTGCGGAGAGACGCGCACGCCGCACCACTTTCTCTCGTTCCCGCCAAAACTGAATGGGCGCTTTCTACTGGTCAAAAACGTGCGTTTCATATTTTCAGCCAATGAAAACAAGATAAGAACCCTACTCGCCAGTATTTGCTGCCAGCTGAACCGATCAAGTTTTGCAATTAGAAAAGGAGAGGCGAGATCTTGATTTGCAGAGCCTGCCGCAAAGCATCCGCGCACGCCAACCAGGAACGTCGCCTCTCCCCGCATCGATGGAGCTGCCCGTCTCGCGCCTTCTTTCTGGGCGGTGGAATAAATGCTGGGCGGTCGCGAACGTCTTCTTCTGGGTATGGAGAGTGCGCAAGCAAAGTGAGCCAGCCACGCGATGCTATTCTTTGCCCCTCTTTGGCTGCGGCGGCCAGCCGGTCGGTTCGCTTGCGAAGCAAGTGGTCGCGCGCGCGGCCAGGCGGCGAACCAGCCAGCCACAAGCCAGCGAGCGCGTGGCAAAGAGAGAAAGACGGCGAGCGACAGACCGCCACTCACCTAAGCGCCTCGACTCCCTCGCCTCACTTCGCCCCTCTGCTACAGTCTACTGCTGCTACTACTACCACCAGCGTACTGCTACCAAGATGACGGTCAAGAAGTGTGTGCGCTGGTCCACGGTCACGGTCTACGAGTTCGGCGTGGGCATCGGCGGCAGCGCGATCCCGAAGCGCGGTGGGCCGTCGATCGGTCTCGCGCGCAAGCCCAAGCACATCTGGAGCTCCTCGCTGGACGACGTCTGTGCCGCCACGGACGATGAAGACGAGCAAAGTGCTGATGACACTAACGAAGACGGTGGTGACAAGATCCTTAAATCCCGCGACGCCGCGCAGCGCAAGCCGCAGCGCCTGCCGCGCCGCCGCAAAGTACGCTGGCTCAAGCCCCTCGAGCGGGTGACGATGCTCACCAAGGCCGGCTGCAGTGAGAAGAAGATCTACCGCATGATGATGGAGTGCTCCGAGATCGCCATGTCCCGGAGGCTCAGTCTCAGCGTCGACCGCGGCGCATAGAGTCTTCAAGTGCCCTCCCGCCCCGTCCGACAGGCTCTCCTGTTCCTATTTATCACGGTGTACTAACAGCGCAACGAATACAACCTTCATCGCTTATTAAAGACCGACGACGCCACCGTTGGTGGCTCGCCCGCTTCCTAGCCACAGAGCATGTCCAACATGGTGAAGAAGTGATGAGGGCGACAAGAACGAAGGTGACCGAGTGTACGATATGACTAAAGTGATGTACTATTTTTCGTTTCGTTCTCCATCTTGTGCAGCTTGTGGATCTCTCGTTGCGCTGTTGCAGTACGTGTTGGATTGTGTGTGTGTGTGCGACTTCTGTTTGTCTGCCAGGAGCTCGCCTGTGCACAAGCAACCACATGAAGATCAGCCCATTGCTGACTGCGGAGACGAGCACGCGAGACGACGCTTTCATTGTTCATTGGAGCCTAATGAACGAGTCACATGATCGAATGGAATCCGACCTCGCTCAGCTCAAGTGACAACACGAGCGATACCAAGAATAGCGAACTGAGAGGACAAAGCGATCTACGAGACATGTTCATGCGGGCGGTGGCACTATATATAACCGCACGGTCTAAGGCTTCACCTCCATATCTACATTTACGATCAGGACAAGAGCGGGCGGCTAGCAAGAATGCCACGACGCTGGTAGCAGACACCAGGCTTTCTTCCCAGTGTGGACAACGTTGTAAGTCGCCAGCTTCCACGTCGAGATGTCGCTCTACACGCTCAAGCAGCTACTGAACGATTGCAGCACACGCATGTCGCGCACTGCCTGCGCCGCCGACAAGAAGCGCGAGACGCTCGAGGACATCTGGCGCGCCTTCAACGACTGGATCTCCTCGCGCTTCGACGTGGGCAAGGTACCGACTGACCATTAGGAAGCTCCTCGTCTCCATGGCTCCATGGCAGATCTATCTAAATGTCCAACCACACCATGTCTCAATGACCATGCATACAGGGCGTGCACATTGCGACGTTCGCGTCCATCAGCTGGGAGACATGCACGAACTCGCGCAACCAGGTAAAGCTGCGGCCCGTGTTCCTGCTCTCGGACACGTTCATCAAGACCTACGGGCTCCAGCCAAAGCGCGTGGTCACGCCATCGGTCGTCACATCCCTGGAAGAGATCAACTTCACCAAGATTGCGATCAAATACTCGCGCAACCTGACCAAGGATCTCGTATTCAGCGGCGTGCGCGACTTGCTGCAGCGCATCGGTGAGGTGGCTGGCACGGGCTCGCCACTCTCGATTGCATTCAACTTTGGGCGGCTCATCGCCAAGAACCGCTCTGTCTCAATGGTCTTTGACCCAATGAAGTTCCCGCGCAGCCTTGAGGACGAGATCACGCGCTCGCTCATGGGTACTCCGGCTGTGTCTACTATACTGAGCAACCCCATGGACTTTGAGATCCCGCAAGAGGACCTCGTTGACTTTGCCAATTCGCACCCGGAGGATCATCGACGGAGCGACAAAGAGCGCACGCAGGTCGACACACTCACGTTCACAAGCGATTTCCTCGAGGCGCTGCCTACAAGCCGCAGCAACCCGGAGAATGTCATCCCCATGACTCTACTACACTCGTCGGAGGCTGTGAGTCTTGAGGATGAACTCCAGAAGCACGACCTACTGGCGTCGCCCCTTAATAAAACTTCAAAGGACAACTCCGTGATGGAGTCGGCTTTCAAGCGATACGTGTCGAACCTGGCGGAAGAGGTCAACCTGGAGGCCAAGTACGCCTTCGATGTGCAGCTCCAGCAGCGGCGTGATGTCGAAGCAATGGCACTCGAGACCAAGATGCGCCGCCTGTACGCCGAGGACATGCAGCGCCACCTACGCGTGCAGATGGATCACCAGCGCAGCGCGCGCAGCAGCGAGCGGCACGAACAGCGCGGCATCGACGCATCCGCGAGTTCCTTCTACTGCGATAGCGAGCAGACGCGCCTCGGATACGACGACAAGGAGTACCTGCGCAAGAACAAACGCGAACTCAAGCAGCAGCTACTGAGTCAGATGAGCAACAAGGAGGCGGAGCGCGCTAGCCACCGACAACAGAGTCTGCAGAACGACCAGCTCTTCCTGCGCAGGCTGCGGAACGAAATGGACACACTGGAACAGAAACAGACCCAGGATCGCGAGGAGCTCCGCAAGACGCTCACGGACTCGTGGCGACGAGACGTGACGATCAAGAAGCTCGTCGAGACCAAGAAGAAACAGCGCACGGCCGAGCAGATCCACCGCGACAGAGGCGTGGCGATTGCATCTGATAGGGCAAACTATTACCCGAGCCTGCCGCAGCCGTCCACACCGCGCTTCAACAACATAGCTGCAGTCGAGTCGGACTTCTCGGTCGGCTTTGATATTCGATCCGTCTGTGGCGACTGATAGGATCTGGCTGCGGCGGTGACAGGTCGGAATGACTCAATTCAGAGAGAGCATAAGGTTATTCAGTAGATCGGTACTGTAATAAGCCCTGAGGCGGTGATCTCGAATGCCTTCAACGAAAAGCTCAAGTTGAAGCTGGCTATGTACCTATGGAAATTTTCACCAGTCGACAAATCG
This sequence comes from Globisporangium iwayamae, assembly GCA_023336215.1. NCBI lineage: Eukaryota > Oomycota > Peronosporomycetes > Pythiales > Pythiaceae > Globisporangium > Globisporangium iwayamae. The sequence continues at coordinate 23,133 of JAADWP010000132.1, read as the reverse complement.
AGTGAGTGGTGGTCGGTGGTTATCCACTTCAGCAAAGGACCGGATGGATGTACTCACACGCACACTCCTTCAGCAACTGAAGAGCCCTGTCGATCAGCTGCCTCGCTCACGCTCTCCCTCTATCTCCAACAAGATGACGACCAGTACGATCGCAGTCGGAACTCCTGTGCCTGCTCCTACTCAAGCTCACGCTTCACCGCCACCCTCAAAGACGCTCGTGCAGCTCGCGTGCGCACTTCCACCCACTTCTCATCTTCGACGCGTACACGTTCCGGTGGCTCACATTCGACCCGCACGACGAGGAGCACAACCAGGAGCAAGCGTTCACGAAAGTCACTAACGTTGGGCTCATCTCGGCGCTGCTACTCACAGTCTTCACCTCCTGGGTGCAGACGCTAGCCACCACTTCTTTTGCGAGCTACGAGCAGATCGCGCTCGCTCGGTTCGAGGGTCATCCTGCTCATGCCCTCGGTTAACGACGCCGAGGACGACCACCATGCGACCATCCTGCTGCACAAGCTCGGGCTTTGGTTCACGCTCCCGGCGTTCTACTTTTATTTGAGCATGCTCATTGGCACTTTTGGATGCTTCCTCTGGGTGCCCACCGTCTTCCCAATGAGTCCCGCGCTCTTCGTCATGGCCATTAGCTTTATCTTGGGTACCCCATTCAATGCCGGCTATTACCAGTTCATTGTGCGGTATGAGCGTCCCGGGCCCTCCTCGCTCGCCTGTTGTCGTGCGGCCACGAGCCGTCAAAGGTAGCCCATGAGATCATCTCAACCGCAGAAATTGCGAGTGAGTCCATAGACCATCAATCGGGCGGCGGGAAGGCTGAGGCCATGCGTATCCTCGAGCTTTCGCTACTGCACGTTGGTCGACCAGACCCGCTGCAGCGACTTGTGGACGACGAGCGGGGCTACTTGGACGCGCTCGAAGGCCTCGAGAAGCGCCACGTCACGCAGCAGCTGGGGCTCAAACCGGGCACCGTCGTGCGCCACCTGCACCAGCATCAAGTCGCCCTAGCAACCAGCAACTCTTGCGACCATCACCATGCTCAGCAATGAAAAAAGTCATGAATTCTTTTGAAAAAAATATAATCTTCCGTTCAGATGCTGCTTGCTTGTCTCTCAGTTACGCGCCGATTTTTTCATAGACCAGCAAGAACGAGAAGAGAGAGAGTGAGAGAAAAAAAATAGGGGGGGAAATGGGGGTCCTGAAGGTCACGAGCCCAGCTCACTCACTCGCCATGTTCCCAGTCTCAAAAGCAAGCTGCTTACATCTCCTCCATAAGCGCGTTGAGCACAAGCTCGACATTGCCGCCGGTCTGCTCGAGGCGCTCGACCGCGCGCATGACGTCGACGTTCGGGAAGATGTCGCGGATCGTCGCAAGCTGCGCCGCCCACTTCTTCTCCTCCTCCGAGACCACGACCTCGACAATCTCTTCCTCAACCACTGGCGTGGCCAGTGGCGACTGCTCGGCGACCTGCTCCCAGTCACTGTCCGGTGACGTCTCCGCGACCTCCGCCACAACTTCCGCGGTCGCCACCTCTTCCTGAGCTGGCTCGGTAGTGGTGTTCACGGCCGCCTCGGCGTACATGGGGATGGGCGACGACATGTAGCTCGCCATGCCGGCGGGGAACTGCATGTACTTCAGCTCGTCGACCGCGTCCTTGGCGAAGACGCTGACGCTCTCGGCCACAGTCTTGAACCCCTCGGCCGCGTCCTGCACGAGCTTTTCCTTCTTCATCTCCTCGACAACCTCCTTGGCAAAGACGCTGATGCCTTCCGCCGCGACCTTAATGCCCTCCGTAGTCTCCTTGAGAATCTGGTCAAACGGGATCTCCTGGATCGACGCGCGCGCCGAGTGGAGCGACTCACGCGCGTCCGCGGCCGCGCTCTTGAGCGCGTCATTCGTGGCGTCGACGCCCGACTGCGCGCGCAGCTTCCAGTCCTCTTGCTTGACCTTCTCCATGGCGGCCGTGAGCGTCTCTACGAGCTTCTCGATGGCCTTAAGGATCGGGTCCGCGACGTTCTCCTGGAACACGACGCGGTGGCGCGGCATGGCCGTGTAGCGCAGGGTCTTACACCAATTGTTGTGCGAGTCCTTGAACGTCTCGAGCGACGCGCGGAACTCGACCTCGTCTGTGATCGTGATCACATCACCGTCCGTGTCCATGTACTGCAACAGGAAGGCACCCTGCTTCAGCGAGAACGTGTGGCAGAAGAGTTCCAGCACTTCGTTGTAGCTGTAGGTGGCCACGTCCAGGCGAAAGCGGTGGATCTCTCCCTTGTAGCAGATCTTGATCGGCGCCGTGTTCGACATGCTTGCTTGTTGTGCTGCTTGCGCTTGTTTTGCTTTGTGTGCTTGCTTGTTCTCTCGAGAAAGAACAAATGCGAACTTGGGAGGAGGCGGCGTGTGCTTGCTTGTTTGTTTGTTTTGTGCCTTGTCTTTTGGGTGCAAGAGAGGGTGGAACAAAAAACGCAGACAACGGCCGCTTCAACCCGTATCAAGGAGTTAGACTCAATGCAAATCGGACACATCAACATTTGAGACACGCCGAATATAGAAACTGACTTAAAATAAGCAAAAAAGCAAGAAAGAGAGCGAGAAGGCGGATGAGAGAGATTAGACATTTATCATTGTATTTGTATAGAAGAAGAGATTTTTCCTCTCGGACGCCACATTTTTTCAGCTGGTACTGTGCTACATCAATTGCAGGTGCAAACATCGCAAACCAGGGTGGACAACCTCGTAAAAGAGGGCAAGCACAGTTCCTTGCAAAAGCGAAGCGTCGTTCGTTCGAGATCCTTCTCGACCAACCAGCATGGACGGTGGCGTCATGAAATGATGAAGTGTCTCGCTTGCAGCGGCCCTCGTCGCACTCTACCCACTGCATGCGCCTCAACGCTGCATCTCTCTGTCTTCTCCTGCGACTAACTCGTGCAAGTCGGTAGCCCCAGCGTCTTCGTCATCACCCTCTGAGCCGTCTTCCTTCACAGGTTCGCCGCTTTTATCCCCTCTGCTGACGAGGAGCTCCTGGGAATTGATGACGGCGGCGGCAGCGGCTTCTTCTTTCTCCTTGATGAGCTTGAGCTGTCGCGGCAGCAAGTCTGGGGACCACTCGCTGCCTCTTCTCTGGTACAACTTGGCGAGCGCCACTTTGCCGAGCGAGTTGAGCTGCGTGCGGTGGTGGTGCTCCGCAACAGACCGAAACGCGTGCCCACTGCGTAGCGCATTCTCGACATTCGTCATTTGCGCCGGTGTGAGAATGAAGAGGTCGTCCTCCACGAGAACCGCTGAGAGCTGGCTCAGGAAGTACGTGCTGACCGCCGGCGACACGTCTTCCATCGCTCTATACACCATACACGCACAATTCCCTCGCATGTCAGTCAGCCGCTATCCATGAGACGTAGCAATACGTTGGCCACTCACTTGAAGTCCTGGATCGCGAACGAATACAGAATGCACTTTGTCGAGAGTGCCGTGACGGTCGAGATCGTGCGGTAGATCTCCTCGGGCTTGGCCATGAGCGCGTACTGCTCGAACACGGCATTCTCGCCAATGATACGCCCCTTGCCCGTGTGCGAGTTGACGAGGTCACACTCGCCCTCGACCAGGAAAAACATCTCCGTCCCGGGTCCTCCACAGCGACAGACCTTCTCGGACCGCATGATGCACATGGGCTTGAGCAGAAAGAGCGCGTACGAGACGAAGCCCTTGAACGCGTCCTCCATGACCGTGATGAGCGGAATCGCAAAGAGCGTCTCGCCCGCCACGAGGCGCGCCATGTCGAAGCGCAGACTCGGCGAGAGCTTGTCGAAAATCTGCATGGAAGCATGAGAGAAAACGGGCGAAGTGTGTCAGCAACTAAATAACAATGTTAGCTTCGTCCGACAATTTCATCTACAATGTTCACCTTTTGCTCTGGAAAGAGACTCGTGCACGTGATGTTATGCTTGTAGTGCTGCTCGACAATGTTACCAACACATATAAAGGCCGTTAAATGAAATGCAGTATTCAAACGAAGAGCCCAGCGTATCGACAGCAAGCAACGTACCACTTTGACGTTGATGCACAGGCGCGTGCTCACGGACGAGTCCCTTAGGTAGTCTTTCATTTCGGTCATCAGAAGCTTGTACTCGCGGTTGCTCGGGTCGAAATTCTGGATGAGATCCATGACACTGGACACAATGTAGCCGAAGAACGTGGCGTTCACGACGATGAGCACGATCACGAGCGCCAGCTCGTAGACCGAGTACACGCTTGGCTTGATATCGCCGTAGCCCACGGTCGTGAGCGTCGTGAACGCCCAGTACATCGATGCAACGTAGCGGTCGACAAGCGCGATGCTCTCCGAGCAGCTGACAAAGTTGGGTTTGCGAGCGGCGAACGCACTCAGGCACCAGTTGGGCAGCAAATCGCTTTCGCTCGCGAGCATCGCGGAGTGGAAGAGGCACGCGTTCCAGTGGCAGAAGAGCGACATCATGACCATGAGGCGCAGCAGGCGCTCGGCCCATGGGCTCATCTACGAAGGAGCAATTAGATCACAGACTCACTTTCAGAATTAGGTGGTCAGCAATATTAGTATGGGGAGAGAGAAGCAAACAAATGAACCTGGATGATCTCGCGAATTTTGGCGAACACGCGGCTGAGCTTGACGAGCCTTGTGAGCTTGAGCAGACGCGCGACGCGCGTGAGCCTCAGCAACTTCGTTGGGAAGATGCTCACGTGCTCGCCCGACGTGCCTACGAACAAACTAACAAAGCCGCAGAAGGGGCGAAGCATGTTGGCTCAAGGCATAGGTTTGACCTGAATTGTTGGCTCATACCTGGTGATGTCGTCGAAGGGGATTGTGGAGATGAGGTCGGGCACGAACCAGCTCTTCGCGTACTTCCTCATGATCACCCTGGAGTCATAGATGAGCATCTTCTCCTCGTTGAAGAACGCCGTGCGGAAGCTAATGATGATGTCCATCAGAAAGAAGCTGTCGATTGCTAGCTCGAGTGCGAGCCAGCCTCCGACAGCGTCGTAGCTGAAGCCCAGGCGCAGTGGAACCACAATGATTGAGTACATGATCGCGATGCCGACGATAAACTGCCACGAGACGATAAAAGTCTCCTGCGGGTGGAAGATGTACGTGCCCTTGAGTAGCACGAGCTCCGCGATGATCGTGTTCTGCTGCGTGGGCGGCAGCGTCGTGTTGCGAATCTTTTCGACCATCTTGTGCAGGTCGCGCCGGATCGTCCCGCTCTTTTGTTGCTGACGCGTGAGCGCTGGTCGTGGTGAGGTCCGACTCGCGATTTCCTCCTTTCCAACAGCGAAGCTCTCGAGTTCGTCAGCACGTTCAACGGGGTGGATGCGAAGGTCGTGTGTGCTGCTCGCGGCGTCCTGGTCATGAGGATCGCTTTCGTTCTTGTTGCCGCCAATTGCAGCGCCCGTGAAATCGTCGAACGGGATTGTGCCCTGCCTCACACACAGCGGCTTCTTTGCTTTCGGAGAGATCTGGGAGCTCCTAATGATGCTATTGTTGTTGTGATCAGTTGACTCAGTCTCTTTGTCGTCTTGCTGGACGCTCTTGACCTCAGTCGTCACGCATACAAGCTCAGGGTTTTGCTCTCGCTGCTGTGGTTGTACTGAAAAATCTGCTGATGGGCTCGCAGTCACCACCACCTCATCTTCGTCGTACAATGCGAGAGGGATGTCGCCTCGAACGGATCGATTGGAGCGCGCGTCGAAATTACCGCTGACAAAGTGATGGTGCTGCAGTGACGGCGCAGCTTCAGACACCTCGTCTCCCTCTCCGTCTTCGTCCTCTCGGAATGGTGCAATGCGACTCGACATTTTTTTCGTACTTGTGTTTTGAATTGTGAGCTGCACGTTCTTCTTCACGAGCACCGCCGAGTGAATCATCTTTGTGGCGATCTCGTGGTCTCGAAACAGTGAGTACATATCGTCCTCAGCTGACACGCCAGCACGCCGCCGCAGTCGCTGGGATTTTTCCTTTGCAGAGTCGCGAAAATGCTTTAGGACCTCTGGCCAGCGCTCACCTGACAGTGTTGGCATTGGAGGTCGAGACGTCAGAGTACAAGACAAATTTAGGAAAGCGTAAGAGTTAAATAGCAAGACCGTACTGAGCTTCAGGATGGCCTCTCTCGACAGGAACGTGAGCTCGCAGAAGGATCTGGCGACCGCTGAGCACATACGAACGCCATTGCCGTGGTTGTGATCGTACACTTCCATCTACATTGACCAATTTTGCAAGATGGTGAGCTCAATCAACATATTCAAACACTATGGTTAGCAACCACCTGTCAGCCCATACCTCCCCAAAGTGCTCGCCGATGCTGTGCGTGATCACTTTCACTTCGCCCTTCGCGTTCGGCAGCGTGCGACTGAGATGCACCTTGCCCTTGAGCAAGAAGAACACGTGCGCCGCGATCTCGTGCTGCACGTACACGAACTCGTTCTTGAGCACCGAGCACGGGTGCATGATCATCACGATATCGCTGATGAGGCTCTCGTGGCACTCGGTGAAGTACTTGATGCTCGAAACGAGCTTGGCGTACACGTGGTGGATCTGCAACGTATAGACCCAGCCATTCAGGCTATGATAAGCAACTCAGTCTGCACTAAGCAAGCAGCCACAACACTCACCATTTCATTGCGCAATGTGGACGGCAGCCTCGCAAGAATCTTGCGCTCCTCAAATACCGAGCGGTTCTGGTAGTAGTACTCAAAGTGGTCACGGACCTTCTTGTTCATGTATTTTGGCATCTGGCGCGAGAGGATGTACTCCTTCACGATCGTCATGCGCTTGTCGTAGAGCGCGGCCGAGACGTTCAAGTTCGTCACGAGCGTTGCGATCGTGCCCATAACGTACCCGAAGAACGACACGCCAATCGCCATCACCGCGATGTTCGCGAGCCGCTCTTCGTTGTTCGTAGCGACAATGTCGCCATAGCCGATCGTTGCCTATGATAAGTGCAACAACCATATATACAAACCTCAAGTTATGCTTACAAAATGGTTGGCCCAGAAGGATCACAATGCTGGTACTATGCAAGCACATACCATTGTTACGATCGCCCAGTACATCGATGCGAGATACCGCAGCAAACCTTCGTCCTGGAGCTGCATCTCGTCGTACCGCATGGCAATAATCCATGATTCGTTCGTGTCCTGCAGGCCGATCGCGTACCAGATACAAGCCACGATGTGCGCGAAGAAGAGCATACTCAGCGCGAGCTTGACGAGTGACACGGCACTCTGGTTCGTCGAGACGGCGTCTTCAAGGCTCGAGAACATTTTCCCCAGTCTCCTCACGCGTGCTAGCTTGAAGAGCTTGAGCACCTTGAGTCCACGTAGCAACTTGGTCGACATGAGCGCGCTCGTGTTACCCTTGTCGTCCTCACTGGCGAACAAGTCGAACTGCATGGTCGAGAAGAAATCGACGAGGAACCAACCCCGTAGATATGACTTCGCGATGAGGCGGAAACTGTACGTGAGCTCCCCAGACGGCAGGTAGATCCCTGTCAAGAAATTGACCACGATGTCCGTGCCAAACGCGACGTCCATGAGATGCTCGAGTACCGCGAGCCCTCCATGGGCATCACGACGGAAGCAGACGCGATAGGGCACCACGCACGTCGTATAGAGCACAAAGAACGCCAGCAGCAGGTCCCAAAGGCGCTTTCGAGTGGTTGCTGGGTTGATCATGAACCGCGGGACACGAGAGCGGTGAAATCGCCGCTTCAGCGGGTGGCCGACGTACCCCGGGATGTTCTTGCGCAGCGCGCCCCAGAGCACGCTCGCTCGCTTCCCCTGACGGGGCTGCGGCTTCCCAGGCGCGTACAGGTATTTGCCCTTCATGGTGTTCAAGTCTATATGTCTAATCAAAAATGGTGCTGTCTTCCAACAACCGTGGGAAGTACCTCGAAACAGATTCACCTATATGTACCAGTGTTTTGCGTCGAGTACGAGTAAGCCACAACAATCGCAGACATAGATCCATAGCTGCACGCGGCTTACCTGTCCACTGTGGACTCGGGGGATCTCGTGCGGTCGTGCTCAGCTGCTTGGGTCTCGCCGGGTGTGTGCATAAATGCTGCCGGGTCGCTGGCTTCTCGGCTAGTACGGACGCAAATCCCGCTTGGCTACTCTGGTAATCGACCAAGGGCTCACGTCGCCATGAGCAGCGGCAAGGCAGCGCTTTGTCAGCTGAGCGGGCGAGTGCAGTCCGCCCAGGGGTTTGTGGCTGTTCAGTCGGTCAATCCTGCCAATTGCTTACTGTTTCTCGCCCCTCCAAGTGTCATTTTCGGGGCATAACCGACTGTGCAGACGGGACCTTCCATTCTATTTCTCTTGTTGATCCTCTTGATCAGCTTCAGTAACGGGCCTGAGCAAGTACGGTCACCATCAGAGCAAAAGAGAGAGACCCAGCCAAATCAAAGCAAACCCCACCACAAACACTACACAGCACCTGAAGAGAAAGAGAAGGTTTCTATTCACCTAGGTGGGAGGATTTGACGGTCGCTCACTCACCAGCGGTCGAAGCTGTTTTGACCGAGAAACACAACATCGGACACTGGTTGGTAAGCGAACTTACTGGGTCTTTGGCTTCGCGGCGGCAGCGTCCTTGGCTCCCGAGCGGCGAGGCGGGAACAGGTTGAAGAGCACGAGCAGGCCGACGCTTAGCGCGTGCGGGAGGAAGTACCAGGAGCCCCAGATGTGGATGCAGCGGCGCACGTCGAGGATCTCGAAGGCCACGCCGGCGTACTGCATCGCGATCCACGTGCACACGAGTCCGGTCAGGTCGTAGAAGAACGCGAGCGGGTGCGACTGGCCCTTGAAGTAGCTGAGGAAGATCGCGTGCGGGTACATGTTGCGGTCCTCCGTGTAGTGGAAGTATGGACGCAGGCGGCGACGGAGCTCTGCATGTTTCCCAAATGAGCAGTAGTGTTAGACTTTGCACAACCAAGTCCGATGTGCAATCGCGTTGACAGAATGGCACGTACGCTTTCCGACTTCGATGTAAAAGCCACCGAGGATGAAGAACAAGTAGTAGCCTGGCGAGAGACCCTATTGAAGCAGAAGAAGACTCATTGGAGTCAGTACAATGGTCGTCACAATGTTCACAAGTCACCCCATCACACTGCAAGCAAAACGTACGTGCCACAGCGCGCTGACGAAGAACGAAACCATGGTCGAGAGGATGCCTGGCTTGCCCGACTTGGAGAGGGCAACGCGCTGGTAAATGTCTGTAACGCCAAAAACAAACACATAGAGTTCGTAAGTGGGCTACACTCAGCGATCGAACTAGTAGATCAACGCCCACGTACAGGTGTTGATCCAGCGAGCGACGCCCATGTTCCAGTTGTTGATGCCGACGCGGAAGTTGGTCGGGAGCTCGACGCAGAGAATGTCGTTGTTAGTGATGCCGTTCCTGTCAAAACGCAGCAGGTTAGTACCTAAACATCAAAATCACGACCAAAGAATCAGGGTTCGGCTCACTCACCACTTGCCAGTCTTCTCGACGTAGCCGACACCAGCGAGAGCACTGGCGGCTTCAGCGAGCGACCACGCGATGTACTACGCATTTGCAACAACACAGCTCGTTCGTTAGCTATTTGTGAAGCATGTCATATATGACACGCAACACCAGTAGTCATGTGTGGTGAAGAACGTACGAAGCGGAAGCGGAAGAGCATGATGCGGAAGCACATGAAGAGGCAGCGAAGCGCCCACGGCGAGTCCGGGTAGAAGTCTGGCGAGTCGATCTTGTCCACTGGGAACTCGAGCGAGGCGAAGAAACCGGCCGCGGAGACCTAATTGCACACAAGGATGGATGGCAGCACAATGATGAGCAAACACTCGACATACAAGGATCCACCACGAGTCAGGGCGCTGGACAGCTAAATAACGCACAATGATGACGAAGAAGTTGCGGAGGTGCACCGTGAATGGCGCCCAGCGGATGTCCTAATTGTCGCATACACAAGAGGTGCCAGGAGTCAAAATCAGACTGGAATGGCTACAAGGACGATTACATGCAAGCCACACACCTTCATCCAGTTGATGTAGTCCTTGTACTCGAATGCAGGGCCGGCCAGGTACGTTGGGAAGAAGAAGATGAAGCCAAAGTACGGGAGAATCGCCGGGATCTCGTGAATTTCGTTCTTCACCATGGCCGGGGTCTTCTTCTCCTTTGGGACAATGCCGTCGCTGTAGTTGATCGCGACGCTGCTGAGCTTGAGCGTCAGGATCATCTGCGCCGAATCCCACACGATGTCCGGACTGTAGAACTCGCGGTAGTAGTGGCTGCAAGGTTTGGCAACGAAAGATCGAATTAGAACACCAGTGTGACTTGTATCTCAATGCCGACAACGTACCAGGCCACAAGGTACGCCAACAGCAGCAGGAGCACTAGGCGACCAACGATTTTGCTGTATACATACACCACACACACATCAATATTAATATCCACATAGCCGCAGATGAATGCGAATAAAGCAACAGGTGCGTACCGTGGCGCAATGAGCATGAGCAGGTAGACGACAAGCGCGGTCGCGATCGTGTGCAGCACCGCGTAGTCAAACACGAAGATACCGGCGAACATGCCGACGATCACGTTGAACATGTGGCCTGCGCATACAAGTGCACAACAGGAGTCAATACGCAGCAGCACTCTTGATACAACAGCACAAAGCGAGCAGCGTACGCGCATTCTCGGACGGCGCCGCGTGGATGAGTGGCGCGATGACGCTACAGGCTGCGAGCGCGACCATGAGGCGGAAGCCGTTGACCGGGAAGCCCTCGCTGAGCGCGATGCCGTCCACGGGCGCGCGCAGCTGCAGCAGGTACTCGTCCACCAGTGCGTCCATCTTTTTTTTCCTTCTTCTTCTCTCTCTCTCTCTTCGCTTGTGGGCTTCGGAGGCAAATGATGAAGTGATGCGGATCAAGCGGACTGCGTCACGCCTGCAACAACCAGGAGTTGCAGCCACACAACGGCGGAGCTGACGAGAAATAATGGGTGTCTCTTTTCCACCAATGGAAGCGCGATAATGGTAATGTTTTCAGCCAATAGGATGAAGGAAATATCTCAAGTACAACTCGAATGGATACACTTTACCGAGAGAGAGTATCAGCAGCAGCAGCTCTCTATCTTGTGACGGTACATATACTGCAAGCGCTATGCTACACAGGAACTCTTCCCAATGAGGTTGATAAGAACTGATGCCCGTGATAGATGGTTCACACCATTCGCTCGAACGCCACCTCGCGGACGTGGAACGGTGCGGACGCAATCCGGAGGTCCTGGAAGCGCACTTTACTGTTTGAGATCAGATCGCAAGCGCAATGTGAGCCACTACCCATTAACGAAACGAGCAGATGCCAGGATTTAGGCACTAGATGGTACGTACCCTTGGGCGGAGCTCTGCAGCCAGTTGGTACGGCTCAGTGGCGCAGCAGTCGGCGAAAGCACCGAGCCTGAGCGTCCTCCATTGACTCGAGTCGTCTGTGCGAAGCCTTGTGTCGAAGCTGCAGTTGTTGTGAGTTGCGCTTGAGCACTTTTCATAGTCATCCCTGGTACCGACAGCCGTCGCGAGGACCCCGCAGAAGAGGCTGCAATCTGAACCTGAAGCGTCGACGGAAGCTCGTCTCGCCACTGAACCTGCGATGGCCACATACGGAGCACCAGCTCCTGAAATTTCCTCTGGCGATCCTGTGGTTTTCATAGCCATAACGAGGGTTTAGGCCAGCTCGCAAATTATCAGCGTAGGTGTGCAAGTTAACTAACTACCTCTGTAGTTTTGAGCAAAGCCATCTCAGCGTCGAACACGCGGCGGAAGATCGAGAGCGCTTCGTGGTCGTCGATGACGTGCGGCAGCAGCTTCAGCACAGGCTCACATGCAACGCCTAGAAACAACAGTCAACCAATGCTAGCCCAGATTTCATCGATATCGCCAGTCATCGCGAGATCAGTGGCGTTTGCTTACCTGCTGAAGAGCCATTGCCGCTGGAAAGCATAGTTTTCATGAGCGTCATGTACTCTGCGATAATCGGGAGCGAGAGGAAGGGCGCAATGATTGTCGACGGCATCTTTCGCACGGACAGCTGTAGTTCCTCAGGTAGCATCTCGATCGGCACGCTCTTGATGCCCATGACTGGTGGAGTGGGCTTAGTGAACACATTCGCCAGCGCTCGCCACCCTGTTCGTCTTCGGAGAATCTCGTCCTGTTCGATGTCTACTGGAGCATGCGCGGTGCCACCCCAGAGCTTCAGTTGGCTTCGGAATACGCCAGCACGCTTCGCCAGCAGTGTGCGAATCGGAACCTTGCACCAGCAGCAGACCATTTCCCTGGTTTCTCCTAAACCGCCAGTAGTATCTTCGTTATCACTCACTGGGTCGTCGCGTTTACTGGACTTGTGCTTCCTGTGCCGCCGCCTCCCCTTGCGCGTTTTCTCTCGCTTGGCCATGCGAAGATGAACTATGAACTCCACGAGCAGGTACAAGTGGTCGTTCACGGTGTTCGTTCTCATCAAAAACTTGTACTTGTCTTCCTTCGTCGCCTTCTTGGAGAACTCCCACACGTCCTCTTGGCCAGGATGCCAGTATACAGGGATCTCGTGGACGTTCCCAACCACCACTCCACCTCCAATCTTGGGCTGCTGTTGAGCTCGTTTCTTCTTCTTTGCTGCTGATGCTCTGCTTGTCAAGCTATTTCTGTGTATTTCCTCCTGCTCCTGGAACAAACACACGTGAACGCATCGCTTCACGACGTCTTCTTCTCTCGTGTCAAAAGGTTTCGGGACACCCGTGGCTCGCTTAAGAGATGCAATCGCCTGCGACTGCCAACTCTCAGCCTGCTGCAGCAGTGCGTTCTCATCGATACCATCCTCCGGGCTCTTCATAGCGGGCGCTACTGTTGGGCCAAACATCAATCCATTCTTCTTTTCGCCACTAGACTGGCTTGGATCCTGGGCGAGGGCCACAATGATTTGCGGCGATGGGAACGAGAGCACGTGCTCCAGCGTGTTGGCTTGCAAGGTTCGACACGTTGCAAATGACGAGATGGCAGGACGAAAGTTCGTCGGGACGCCAAAGAACATGAGCAAATTCCGATCCAAATCAATCGGAGCCCCTCGAACGAGCTTCTTCATCGCTGTGAGCGCAAGCTTTGACGTTCCATCGAGCGCCTTCAAAAACTGCCTCTGCCTGTCTCCTCTTCCGCCCTGCGCTTTGTGGAAATCCTCCATGATGCGCATGAACGCAATGAACTCGTCTTCGTTGATGATGCCGTCACCGTTCTCGTCCACAAAGTCTAGCAACGCGTCCTGCTCTTCGACTGATAGCTCAACGCCCAGAACCTTGTAGATCAGATACTCAAACTCCTTCTCGTCCAGCACGCCGTTCTTGTCGTTGTCAAGCGACTGAAACGCCTGACGGATCTCCATTTCGCGGTGCTTCGAGAGAAAAAATTGCTTTTGCACAAGCTGCCGCTTGACAAAGGCGACAAATTCGTGGTAGTCGAGCTGTCCGTTTTGGTCCAGATCTGCGCGAGCCATCTCATCATCGAGCTCTTCGGTTGTGAACTCGTGGCCCAGTGCTCGAAGCACGTGACTGAGCTCCTTCTTCTCAATCGTATCGCTCTGGTCCAGGTCGAAAAAGTCGAAAGCTCTGCGCAATGAGCGTTTCAGGTGCTTCTCATACTCACCATCAGAGCGCGTGCGGATATGCTCAGCTTCTTCGTCATCTTCGTCAGAGTGCAGATGGTAATTGTCACTGTCGCTCCCCTCGTGGCGACTCGTCTCTTTTTTCAGCTGCCGGAGTTGGCTCATGTCCAAACCAGAAGACTCCGACTCACTTTCAGACTCGGCAGACGAAGTCGCACCATCGTCGTGGTCGAAATCCCGCGGGACTCGGCGAGCGGATTTCTTTCTACTGCTGAAACGGGCATACCGATCGACCCGTGAGTGACTTCTAGTTGGGGATTTCGCTTTACCCGATGCTGCTGATGCGAAGCGTTGACGAGAGCGGTTTCTGGACTGAGATCGCCTGACGCTGCGATGGGACCGATGCGCGACCGTGGAGAGTTGTCGGTCGCTTCTTCGCTTGGTGGGCGACGACTCAACGTTTTTTTTCCTCCTTGGTGATCGGGGCTTCGCCGACGATTCAGTCGCTGGAGAGGAAGAGTTCTTCCCGTCGCTATCGTCGGTTGTCACGGCTCCTGGTTTCGAGCTTTTCTTGCTTTTCGGCTTCATTTTCACTCGAGTGTCTTCGTCAGTTTCGGTTGACGATGGATCTCGTCGAGTGCCACCGCGCCTCGCCTTATGGTCTCGGCCTCTTCTCACTACCTGGTTTTCTGATGACGATTTCTTTGAGTAGCTGTCACTAGCGTCCGATGGCGAATCGCGGCTCTTTTTCTTTGCTCTGCTAGTTGCACGCCTAGTGGTTTTTCGTCGCTGGTGCGAGTCGCTCTCTTCATCACTCGATGACACTACGACTTTCTTTCCGGTCTTTGCACTTTTGCCTTTTGCCTTATCTCGAGAATCATCGGAGGAATCTTCGGATGAAGACGCCTCTTTCCTCGTCTTTGTAGTGTTTTTCTTCTTCAATGCAGCAGGTGTGCTGGAGTTCCCGTGCGCAGTGTGCTTTCGCGCAAACGCCTTCCCGATATCCCAACTGAAGGTATTCTTGCGCGTATTCTTCTTCTTCCCATTCGGCTTCAAGTCGCTTCTCGAGTCTTCACTCTCATCGGCTTCCTTGCTTACATTCTTCTTCTTCTTCGCTGATTCGGAGCCTTTCACGTCCTTCTTGTTCTTCTCCTTCAGAAATGGGAACAGCGCAATGAACTCTCCGTACTGAATCCGTCCGTCGCCATTCGTGTCATATTCGTCTACTAGACACCGGATCTGCGTGTCTGTGAGCGGAAGCCCCATCTCGAGAAGCGCTTCTTTTAGCTCTGCGCCACTGACTTCGCCATCACCGTCGTTGTCCATCGCCCGAAACACCTCGACTAAATCCCATCCGCCGCGCTCGTTTGCCTTTTTCACGAGGTCCTGTACACGCTTATGTAGCTCCTTGATGTCCAGGTGAAGCATCGGCTGCAGCCATCGCGCAAACTGTTCGTAGTCGACACCGAGCTCGTCCTTTTCGTACTCGTACTCAAACCGCTCAGTCAGCGCCTGCACTTCCTTCGAGGAGAGCTTGAACACTGGTCGCTCGTGCTCTTGCAGAAAAGCAGCAAATTGCTCGGACGGGATCCATTTCCGCTTCTTCCTGTCGAGCTTCTTGAGATCCACGAAGATGCTAAACGGGTCGGTCGTGCTCTGGTTGTGCTTGTCGTCGTACTTGTCAATGGTCTTGTTCAGTTTGTCTGCAATCTGGCTGAGCTTCTCGGAATCACGTATGTTGCACGCAAAGTCGACAAACGAAATATAGTCGACCATGTTGCTCATCGTCGTCGTCTTCTTTTTTTTCTTCTCGTCAGCGCTTTCATCGTCAACTTCCTCACTGGAGACGCTGGAGCTTTTCTTGAAACAGTGCACCAGAGCATTGTAGTCATCCGGTTTCCGCAAGTGTACACCAGCTTTTGTGATACATTTAGTGAATCGCGCGCCATCAATGCCTCCCGTCTCCTCTGTGTCATAGTGCGCAAACATCTCGAGAAGCTTGGTGCGCGCACGCTTCTTGTCTTTTCCGTGCATCGCGCTGTGCACTGCTTCAATGGTTGCGAACTCCAGCAGCGGTGTGCGCTTCATTTTACCCGCGTTCCACATGCGCTTGAGCTTGCTCTGCAGCTTCTTCTTGAAGAGGTTCGTCCTCGCAGCGTTCTCTCTTGGGGTGTCTGTCGTCTCTCCTTTCCGATCACCGTCGCTTTCGTCGACACTGCTGTTGTCGATGTTGTTGTTCCTCGCACTCTTCCCAGCCACACTCAACGCCTGCTTCTTGATCTTTTTACCACCTCCGTCGCTATCGTCGTCACTGTCTGCGTCACGCCGCTTCCTCTGGCGAGCGCCTTCGTCCGATGAGCTCGTAGCCGCATGTCGCCGTCTCGGGGTGCCCGTTCGCCGCTTTCGCCTGTCGCTGGACTCGCCATCGCTGCTCATCGCGGTCCTCGGCGTCTCCTTCACGACGCGTTTCAGCATTGGCTTACGGCGTGTGTCTGCTGTTCGCAGCCGCAGATACTCGCACCTGTCCGCATTATCATTACCCGCCCCAAGCGACGCTCCAAGCTGAAGTGGCGCGCTGTCCATTTCGGCTCCAAGCATTGTTTTTGTCCAATCAGAGGTCTGAAATTAGCAGATTGTGGCAGCAGTCGATTGAAGTGCTTATTTCAACCAATAAAACACCCACAAATAAAATCCAGTTACAGCAATTGCCCATTAATTTACCTCCTTAATACAAAACTGATATACACTCAGAAAAATCTAATAAATTCGTGCGACTAATTTCTTCATATGCATCACTAGAGGTGGTGGGTGAATGGTCTGCCCAACCTGAGTTCTTGTTGTGGAGACGTGTTGCGTTGCGCAGGTTCCAGAGAGTGAGCCAGCGAGCGAGCCAAAGGGAAAACAGCCCAGCAACCAACGTGAGGAGGATGTTCCTGCGCGCACTGCGAAGCCACGCCAAGTACGGCGCCGCGGCGCTCGGCGCCACCACTGCGCTCTCCTACGCTCACGCGGAGCCCCGCGTGTATGCGAGCGGGTATGTCAACCTTGTTTTGTTTTTTTTTCCTGCTTGCCAGCTTGCTATGTTGCGTTGTCAACATCTATTCCCTCGAAGCAAAACTTCCATAATACGGCGAGCATGATGTTGAGCATGAGTGTGGCTATTCAGGTGTGATTAACGTTGCTGGGTATGGCTAACGCTTGCTCGATCCTGTTCACTGTATCAGAGAAGCGCTTGGACGCGGTATTCGTCTTGAACTATGGAAGGCAAAGGTACGAAGGCGCAATGACGACGTGGTACTGTGCAAATAGATAACAGCCTTTGCTGACTGTACACAACGCTCTTTGTACGACTGCTTGATGGCTCACAGCACGAGAATGTCGTGGTGCTTGACTTGGAAAGCGAGCTGATCCAGCTGGGCATGACTCGAATCCGCAACTACGAAAACGCTGGTACGGTGAAGTCTCGATTTGAAATGAATGCATGAGCTGCTCACGATCGATCTAATGCGCGCTCTCTATTGTTTCCATGTTGTGGTTGACAGGCGCACAGTTTGTGCACGACGCCAACAGCGTTTTAAGATCCGCGCTGGACCTAGCGCTGACGGAACTGCCAAACGATGAAGAGGTACACGCAGAGTGATCTGCGCATCTTGCTCCAGGCATGGCTGTGGTATTTAACGATGTGTGCTTTCTCCCTCATTAGGCTGTTGTGACGACCCCGCGTGGCCACAAGGCGGAGGGAGTCATGTTCGAAGATGCCGTCAAGGTTGCTGGCATCAGTATTTCGAAGAAACCAGATGTCCAGAAAGGGTATGTGCGATTAGTTTGAGGTGTTCTTTGACTTTATGGCGTGACGCTCATGGATCGCTTGGCACGCGGCATTGCAGACTTCAGCAGGTGTTGGAAAGCACGCTCCCATTTGACTCCAAGTTTGGCGAAATCCTCGTCACTTCAACCGGCAAGGGAGACTTCAAGGTACGAGCAGCGCTATTTCGTTTTGTTAGCATCGAACGTACGAGCCTTACCATGACCATGTTTATTTACTTTCAACGGCAGATTGTGAGCGCGTCGCTTCCTGACGATTTGGACGGATACGATGTGATGCTGCTGTGCCCAGACTTCGCTGCCCTGGAACAAGTCAGCAAGATCTTTCACGTAAGCGACTGTGCTCACACAATGTTCATCTACTCGTTGAGTTCCTGGCTGTATCATATTGTGCTAATGGAGTTCGTACATCACAGCTTCTCCGTCAGCAAGGTGTGGAAGAAGAGAAGATCACGGTGGTGACTCTGGTGACATGCCCTGAGGCGGCTGACGGATTCTGCCAGGTAAAACGCAAGACCTTGTCCCATTCATGCATTTCCACGCCAAGTGACATTCTCTAACGCAATGTTTCTTTCACAGACCTTCGGTGATGCCCGTCTAGTTACTGCGTCCTTCGATGCCGCTCGTGACAAGGACGGCTACATCATCCCAGGCATTGGCGATTTCGAGGACCGCTACATGGGCCAAGCTGCCACCGTCGTGGACCTGCCAGAGGAAGCAGAGTCCAAGAGCAGCGAAGGCGATCTGACCAAGAAGCTCACTTCGTGGTGGCCGTTTGGCTCCAAGGAGTAAGCAAGAGCAGTCGTGTCGTCTGTCCAGTGAGTGAAGAGCTGTCTGGACCTGCATATAGAGCGTCCTTGCGCACAGCAAACCCTGATAATGTGTTTGTGATTTGCAGAGGTGGTCGTTATCAAGAGGTGTCGCTGTAATCTGCTTTATAGATTGAATGAACGCCATTGAAGAAAACGCATGTGTTCGCCTTCGTGTTCACCTCGACACATGAGTCCGCCAAGAGCTCTTTCTCTTGCTGACAGAAGAGCCTGGCTTGTTTATGCGCACAAAAGCTGTCGTTTGCCACGTGCACAGCGTCACCATTCTATCAAACCGCTCTTGTATTGAAGGGTGTAACAGTGATACAGCTGTCTGATCGAATAATCAAGAAGCGAAGATTGGCCACTTTGGGATTTTAAGCGAGAAGACACCAAGCGACAAAGCGAGCGACGTTGCGATACCTGCACGCACACAGGGCTCTTCCAGCACACAGCCTTCACGTATATACAGACAGACACTCAGATGATGAACTTCAAGGTGACGTTCGCGAACGGCGCGTCCATCAAGCTCATGGGGCTCGCAGACGACCTCACGCTCGACGGGCTGCGCGCGGAGCTCTTCGCAAAGACTGCCATCGCACCGGAAGACCAGCACGGTGCGTTCGTTATCAATGCAATGTATATTGCTAGTGTGTACGACTAACTGTACTTACGTCTCTATAATACGTGTGTGGTATCTGGTGTTGTTGCTGTCAGTGATGGCGGGGTATCCACCGAAGCCGCTCGAAGGTGACGGGGTGAGTGGCATTTCCTTCTTGGCGCTTGCACCGCGAGCGCTATGAATATTTCACGAGCTAACCATATAGGCCTGTGCCTTGAATTGTAGGAAAGTACATTACAATCGCTTGGGGTCCGGTCGGGCTCGGTGCTGGTGGTGAAGGAGCCGCTATTGGCTCCAGGTAATGGTCCTCCAAAGCCAACGAGCATCTTCCTCCGCCGAGTTGTACCAGCAGACAACAGCTGCCTGTTCAACGCGATCGGGTACGTGACGCATTATAATTTACAGTTGATAAAGTGGCTCGTGGCTCATCTCTATGTCAACATGGACAGCTATGCACTTGGGAAGGGTAAGACGGGCAACGCGACGGCCATGCGTCACCTCATCAAGGACACGATCCTCGCGAACCCGGACATGTACTCGGAGGTCTTTCTGGGTCGCCCCGTGTACGAGTACTGCGCATGGATCCAGGACGACAAGTCCTGGGGTGGCGAGATCGAGCTCTCGATCCTCTCGCAGTACTACAAGGTTGAGATGGTCGTCTTTGACGTCACAAGCATGAGCCGCCTCTGCTACGGCGAGGACCAGGGCTTCTCGCAGCGCATGTTCCTGCTCTACGATGGCATCCACTATGACCTCGTGGTCGAGTCGCCCTCCAAGACCGCGGCCGAGAGTCGCGACACGACGCTCTTTTCGATCAACGACTTTGCGAAAGTGGAGCGCGCGAGTGAAGTGGCCGTCGAGGCGCACCAGAACCACGAGTACACGGACCTGCACCGTTTCAGCATCCAGTGCCTCGTGTGTCGCGAGGGCTTCACCGGACAGGTACACATATATATTGCTTGGATGCATTTGTTGGATATCGCGCACTAAGTTGATGCTGATTTTGGATTTTTATGATGCACACACAGAAAGAAGCGCAGGTGCATGCCGACGCCACTGGACACCGCGAGTTTGGCGAAGTGCGACCGTCGCGACAACAGTGAGACGAGAGTAGTTGGTCTCCATAGAACTCCAGCATTCCATTCCATCGAGTAGCCCAGTATCGTAGAACTCTACATTTTGATGAGACTAATTGGAGTACTTGTTGTGATAATCGCGTGTAGCTCCACAACAGACTTCAACAGTTCCAAGGCACATGCAAGAACGTAGAAATGGAGCAAGAATACATTTTGTTAACCGTGCATAATGAGATACGAGAACGTCGCAGCAACTTTTACAAGCCTAGCGTGCTTGTATCTCTTTCTGTGTTTGTGTGTGTGTCTGTTTCTTCTGTCAGAGCGTCTAACGCGTGGGCTTCTCTTCAAAGTCCTGCGACTCAGCGTAAAGCGGCGAGCGCGGCGAGGACGGGAGATCGAGCAACTTGACAGCACTTTCGATGTCGCTCGCGATCTCCTCCTTGGCGCGGTACACCAGGCGGGCGTACCACCAGAGGCTGCCGATACTGATGGCGCTCAGCGCGATGTTGATCCAGAACACAGGCGTGAGCGTCGGGATCGCCGCCGGTACGAGCGGCAGCACGATGCGCGACACGGACGCGGCCGAGCCGAGCAGTCCCATGAGCGTGCCCTGCGGTCGGCCGCCGAGCAATTTCGAGAACGCAGCGACGACGACCGCCGTCGTGATCGGACAGCCGATGCTCCACACGAAGAGCTCCGCGAGCCCCAGGCGCGCAAACGTGAGCTCCGTTGGCGCGATCACGAGCAGCACGTTGCCCATAATGAGCATCACGAAGCCCGACTGCACCCACGTGACATCGGACACGCGGTGGCGGAAAAACTCGATCGAGAAATACGTGATGAGCCCCAGGAGTCCGAGGTAGAACTGGAAGTTCGACGCCGCGACCACCGCGCTCGTGCTCGCCGGGTCACTACCGGTCACTTCGAGGAAGAGCGGGATGTTCACGGTCTCAAAGACCGACAAGATGCCACGCGCGTTGAAGTTGAGGAAGATGAACACGATCGCGCCGATGTTGACAATGCGGTCGGGCAGGCTCGTCGGGTCGTTCAGCGGGTTCGTCTTGGCCTGTGCGTTCGGGCTCTCCAGCGGGCCGTCGTGGATGCTGACGCTCTCGTCAAAGACCGTGAACATCGCGACAATCGTGAGCGTGTTGAGCACGACGAGGATCATGCCCGGCGACGTATACTTGTTGAAGTGGACGCCCATGACGAACGTGTCGGCCTCGGCCACAAGGCTGCCGAGCCCCGGGGTCAATGCGTAGCCGAGAAACACGACAGTCGCGAGGATTGTGAGGTACTTGAGCCGCTGGTTGACCGTCGTGAGCGCGGCGACGTTCGCGCGGCAGACGCTGCGGTTGCCCGCGCCAAAGCCCACGAGGAAGCGGCTGACCGCGAGCACCGTGAGCGAGTTGGCCACATGCGCGTCCGCCATGAGGTAGATGAGGTTGCCCGCGAGGCAGATCGCGGACGACACGATGTAGACGAACTTGAACGAGTAGCGGTCGCACATCCAGCCAAAGACCGTGGACGAGATGAGGCGACCAACCGAGAAGACGGACGTGAGCAGCCCCATGAACGCCAGGTCCCCGCCGAGCGACTTGTTGTAGAGGAAGAGCGTCGCGAGCACCACGCCGCGCGATGACTCGGCCGAGAACTCGACAAAGTTGATGAGAAAGATGTTGACGTACCACTCGAGTAGCCGGCGGCGTCGCGGCGACGGCACAAAGTCGCGCATTGGCCCTGGGGGTGTCTTGCCCGAGTGGGTCGTCGTGTCCGTGGCGCCGTACTTGGCCACCGAGCCATTGGTCTGCAGCGGTTGTCGCTTGTCACCCTTGCACATAATGGTTGGTCCGATGTGGTGGATGGAAGGATGGACGTGTGGCTTGCGAGGCGGATTAAAAAGTGAGCCGTAGCGGCGCAAGTGCGGGCTTGGGACTGAGGCGTTGGTCGGCTGAGTTGGCTGGTTGGCTGGCTGGGCGGAAGATGATTTTCCCATGATGCGCGAGAACTGACGCGCATGCCATTGCGGATGGGATTGCGTCTCGTTCGTTCCTTTTTTCTGGCTTGCTATTTGCGTGGGGCGGGGTGACCTCGTGCAAAAGATCGACTTGGTGTGAGAAAGGTCGTGTGGCTCCAGCTGTTGTTGTGCCCGAGCCAACCGGTTTCGAATCTTCAGAACCCACGTCGCCCATCCGGAATCGCAGGATCCCGCCTTTTCCCTTGTTCGCTAAACCAGTTGAACAGTTCAGTAGTATTTGGATTAAGTATCTGTTTCCAAACTGATTTTTTCACTTTTGAAATCCAAACGTATTGGATTTACGAGTGCAGTACCAGCCAGGTATGTACTTGATCGAAATTTTTACATTAGGAGCACAGCTTGAATTTCATAAAAACTTCCCGAATATCACAAAATTACAGAAACGAGTTTGTAGAGCTCTGCTGAGCCAGGATCAATAAAAAATTATTGAGTCCAACTGACTCACGCGTTTTCATTTCTCTTCGCCAGTGCCAGCAGAGAAGCCATCATTCCCGACAGCGACACCACTGGAAAACAATGGATTCTTGTTGTGTGTCAAGCTGGCTGAGTACATTTTTACGCTTTTCGCTTGTGGGACACGCTTGGGACCATGTGACGAAACCAGCGTCATGCCAGAAGTGGCAAAAAAAGTACTACCACACGCGCTTGGCCACTCAGAGCGCGCTATTGGAGTGAATCTTGGAGGGGAAGGGGCAGGTCTGGCGCGTCATTTTTGGTCTGCCCAGAAAAAGCGCACAAAATGACAGCGTACTATCTGTCACATTTTTTGGTTGTGCTTGCACAACGCCGAGGCATGACCAGCCCAGTGCGTTCGACGTTCGGCACCGACGGTGCACGCAGTCCAAACAATATCGCTGGTGAGCACTCCAAGATGCGCATCATTAGGGCTTCCACCATTGTGCGGCCGTGTTCTGGAGATTTCCTAATAAACAAATCGGTAAAATTCTGTCTCACCCCCAAAACCAAACTTGTTGCTGAAGCGAGGTCTGCAGAATCCCGAGTGTGTGTGGCTGATCACTCTACGAAGAACTCGAAACATCCGCGCTGAATGGAGGTGGTTGAGCGGGGCGGGTGGACAAGCGGCAGAG
>JAADWP010000131.1:0-42601 GCA_023336215.1 Globisporangium iwayamae | reverse complement strand
GCTGATGGTTCTCTGGCAGGATTCAGTTTGTGGTGGATGCATCTCCACATCCGCCACGACATCAGACTCGCCCCCTCCTCCATATTCGTGCTCTGCTTCCTCGTGTTCTTCCTCCCGTTCGGCAAGGTCAGCATCGGCAACGTCTCGTTGTTCGCCAAGTGCCTCTTGATTCTCTGGCAACTGGGGCGCAATGCGGGCGACGGCAGGGGTGGGTTCTGCCCTTTCCGCAACAGCAGGGGCGGGTTCTGTCCCTTCCATGACAGCAGCGGCGGGCTCGTCACGACCGGGAACGCGTCTCGCCCGAGCAGAGCGGGGCACGCCCAACGCTTTGGCCACCCGCTGTTTAGTGAAGTTGGGTCGCATTGTGAGCACGAGGAGGGCTGTAAGCACCATGTCGAAGGTGATGGAGCGATAGGAGTGTTGCGGCATCTCTCTCATTCTTGCGTCTGTCGTAACGTGGAGCTGCTTTTAAAATGAAGATCTTCTTTTTCCAAGAGAAGCAAACGGCACGATCGGAAACCTGTGAAAATGAATGCAATATTGTCTCGTTTTTGGATGTCACCCGATTTTGGTCGCGTTTGCTGTTTGAGTGGCACCCCTGTGAGATTTTAGGGTCAAAAACCACCGCCCGAGCCAGCCAGCTAAAATAGGCGCACCACTCACTTTTGCGGTGAGAGTCATCTGTTCCTTGAATGCTTTCTCCTGTTGCACACTCGCCAAGCAACAGCTGGAGTCAGAAGACGACGCTCTCTCTCTCTCTCTCTCTTTCTCTCTCGTCCATCCCTTGCTGCTCCTGTCTGGTTGAACGATCCTTCAAGCGACGCGCTCTTGGCCAATGGCTGACCACTGGACGCGCGAGATGGACGGGAGCCAGTCCAGACCACTTGACAGGCTCAGTCCAGTCAGCTCGTCATTCCCGACGTACCTGTCGGTCGGTCGGTCGATTTGTCCGCCGCTGCTATCGTCTCTCACCCCGCTCCTCCTGTAGACGCGGTCACTTCAGCCAAGCGACGCAGTGACGCCTGAGGTAGTTCATGATGGCAGGTCACCGCAGCGGGATCGGCTCGTCTCCCTTCACGATGGAGGAGCTCGACTACATCTGCTCGTCGTGCGTGTGCGACACCGAGGTGCAGGTGAGCGGTTACCAGGAGGCGCTCGAGCACGAGGAGCTCAAGATCGACCTGGACAACTGCTGCTCGTGCATCTACGACCGACTGACGTACATGTGGCGCAAGAAGATGTTTCACCACTGGCGTCAGGTCGTGAAGGCCGCCACGTCGAATGCGGCTGCTGCAATCGAAGCTGGTGATGATGAAGAAGTCAGCGAGTGTCCAGCGGAAGAGGGCAACCACGATACAAAAGATGTCGATGCCGTGATGCAGCGCGAGATCGCCCCTGTGATCTCCAAGCTCGCGCCGGTGCACCACATCATCGCTCGGTTCCTGAGCGTCGACGAGATCTACCGCCTGATGCTCACAAACAAGTTGCTAGGCAAGGACTTTGGGATCGTGACCCGCTCACTCTCGTTCATCCCTGCGCGTCGGCTGCTGCAGGACGAGCACTTTGTGAAGCTGCCGATGCGGTTCCCGAGCCTCGTTGAGGTCGTCTTCACCGGGTGCACGAACATCACGGATACGTCTGTGCAGCTGCTGACGAAGATCCCGACGCTGCGGTCGGTGGCGCTGAAGGGCTGCTACCAGGTGACGGATGCCGGTGTGATCCAGTTGGTGCGCTCGAACGCGAGGCTCACGTCGCTCAACCTCGGGTACTGCACGGAGCTCACAGACGAGAGCGTCACTGCGATCTCGGAGCTGCCGAAGCTCGACAACCTGAGTCTGCGCGGCTGCCGTCGCATCGGCGACTCGGGCATCAAACAGCTCGCGAATCTGCCCAATCTGCGCACACTCAACCTTTGGTACTGCAACCAGGGCCAGCTCACGGACGACGGCATCTGCGCGCTCGCGAGCATGAAGTCGCTCACGAACCTGAACCTGTCAAACTGCAGCCAGCTCACGGACGTGGGTATCAGTGCACTGCAGCACCTCGTGAACCTGCGCCACCTGGAGATCGCGAACGTCGGCGAAGTCACAGACAGCGGACTGCGCGCGCTCGCACCGCTCACGAACCTCATCACGCTGGACGTCGCGGGCTGCTACAACCTCACGGATTACGGCACCGAGGTGCTCGCGAACTTTAAGAATCTGTCGTCGTGCAACCTGTGGTACTGTAGTGAGATCGCCGACCGCACGTTCGCGCACCTCGAGGGGCTCTCCAAGATGCGCTTCCTGAACGCAATGAAGTGCGGCAAAGTGACGGACGTGGCGCTCCAGTCCATCGCGAAGCTGCCAAGCCTCACGTCACTGGATCTCGTGAGTTGCTACCAAGTGACGGACGAAGGACTTCAGCAGCTGGCGAAGCTCACGAACCTGAAGTCGATCTACTTGGGCGGGTGCTCTGGCATCCGCGACGAGGGCATCGCCGCACTCTCGCAGATCAGCTCGCTCGTGATCGTCGACCTCGCCAACTGCCGCCAGGTGGGCAATGCCGCGCTCCTGGGGCTCGGCAAGCTCACGAACCTCACGAACCTGAACCTTATGCGCTGCAACCACGTGGACGACGTCGGCATCGGCTACATTGCCAACCTTAAGAAGCTGCGAACGCTCAACCTGGCCAACTGCCGCCTTTTGACCGACAAGAGCACGCAGATCATCGGCCAGTTCACGGAACTCGAGACGCTCGTGCTCTGGTACTGCAACAAGCTGAACGACCAGGGCATTCTGAACCTTGCGCCTCTAAAGAAGCTGCAGTCGATCGACCTCGCGAGCTGCTCGAAGCTCACGGACGCATGCCTCACGGTCTTCAGCGGGATGCCCAACATGAAGTCCCTGGATCTGGGCAACTGCGGCCAGATTTCGGACGCCGGGATGCCCGCGATCGCAAAGATGACGGCGCTCACGTCGCTGAACCTCGCCGAGTGCGGGGAAATCACGGACGACGGGCTCAAGCACCTGACGGCGCTCGTGAACCTCACGTCGATCAACCTCTGGTACTGCACGAAGCTCACGGGCGCCGGCGTCGAGCACTTGTCCCATCTGCCGTCGCTCTCTGTAGATTATTAGAACCCAGTGTAGAAAGCTCCTGCATGTAAATAGAGTACCTCCATCATCATCATTTATACATCACCACAGGTTTGTTGTAGTCGTTCTTGAACGTCTTTGCCTGACGTCTGACTTGTATTCACATCCCTGTCAACTTGACTCTCACTTCGCCAACATTCTTCGACTCTTCATCGTCTTCTCACACTGAGTCCCTCAATCACTTTTCGCTTCTTCGCCGGGCGAGAACCGCCGCCAGCTCGCTGTTCGCGCCACCAAACTGCTGACCACCACTCAGCGAGGACGACGATGAGCCCTGGACAGCTTCACCGAACTTGCGCGCCTGCTCCATGCCGCCCTTGGACGACCTGCGCGTCACGGACTGGCGCCGCGAGTCTTTCTCAGCCTGCTTCTTCGCCTTCTTCTCAGCGACGCGGCGGATGCGCTCGGCCTCTCGCTCCCGTTCGCGCTCTGCTTGGCGCTGAGCGCGGATCGCGAGTTCTTCTTCGCGCTGCCTCTCCATTTTCTTGCGGCGGGCTTTCTCGCGTTTTCGGCGCTTACGAATGTACTCGTCCGGAACGCCAGGCTCGACGTGGATCGTCACATTGAGCTTGTCACCCGTGATCTTGTTGTGCTTCGCAGCAACAAACTGAATCTGCTGCGCTGGAGACTTGGACAAGATCAGATTCGAAACCGTTCGCAGCCGGATCGAGTCGCTGAACGTGATCGGAATAACTGTCTTCGCTTGTGCACGAATGGCGTCGACGAGCGTCACTGCAATCTCGGTCTTCTTCTCTGACGCCAGGAGCTGATCTTCAGGCATTTCAGTGGAGAACAGTCCGATAACTTTGTCGTAGACCCGCACGGGCGTGTAGTAGCCTCGGTCAGGAATTACCTCCAGTATCTTGCACACATCGTTGCTGTAGATTTTGCCAGTGTATCGGCAGTGATGACGTCGATTGAAGAGCCCAAACTTCTTGCCCGTACCCATGCACACCATCGTTTGCTTGTTGTCCATCCAGTTGCTCTTGTCAGGTTCTGGAAACAGTGGGTCTTGGCGAACCTTCAGGACGAAGTACGGGTCAGCCAACGTGCTCATCGTGATTTCTTCGATCGAGCTCAGCGGCAAGCGTCGCCGCAAGTACATTAGCGGCGGGTCGAACGTACTCTTCGGGTCGACTACAGGTTGCCAGTACCGCTTCTCCATCAGATACAGATAGCTGTCGGTAATGATCAGCAAACGGGCTTCAAGAGTAAGTGGGGATGCGTCGTTCGCGTGTCCATTTGTTGCTGCCGGGTTGACCACTGCAGGGCACGCCTTCTCAATCGTATCCAGGAAGACGATCTTCTCGGAATCTCCGTAATGGCGAATGATCCCCATGATCGCGTCGTTCACGGCGTCGTCGAGAAGGTAGAACGCATCAAACGGCCGATAAATACTCACTCGCTGGCGTTGTTTGTTGCTTGACGTGTACAGCTTCGTGATGTCGTTGCTGAGCTGTAGCAGGTGGCGGCGACCGAAATACTTCTTCCATGCTTTCTGGATTCGAATCGCAAATGAGCTGATCTTCTTCTCTCGAAGTTTCTCCAATGCAAAGAAGATCTCCGGTGTCTGGATGAACACCATCGTCTTTCCGAGCTGGACTTCGTGTTCCAACTGAGGCAGAGACTTCACTGCAGCGCGAAGAATCGCTTGGGTTCCCTTCTTGTCGGTTCCTCGAAACTCCGGGTACGTCTCCTTTGATAGCAGCCTGAAACGATCAACAAAGCGACCATAGTCGCCACGGTACGCATATCCAGCGCGGCGCACCTTGACGTTCTCTAGAAGTCCCAAATACTTGATCTGGTGCACCACACGTCGGTCGTCGAGCTTGTTCGCCTGCTTTTGGTCGTTTGACTTGATGCAGCGCACATAGTGAGGAGTACAGTCCATCAAGGCAGTCACAAGAGCCTCACATTGCGTTCTGATTCGGTAACCTGCAGTGTGGGGCATGCGCTTATCGTTCAGGTCGATCTCTTCGGGGAAGATGTACCGGATCAGCTTGTTCGTGCTCTCGCTGATGATCAGCGCGATGTCTTTGCTCAGAAAATCTTTGTTTGAGTCCCCGAAGCCGTCCGTGCTGTACTGCACGTCTCCAGCGTAGTGCTTGATCTCGAAGGTCTTGCCACGCTTTGAGAAATGCGGATGCGACTGGTGCAGACCAGCCACTTTCTCTAAGAAGTTCGAATCGACAGCCTCTCCTTGGCGAGAATGCATCGTCTTCACGGTATCATCGAGGATGAGGAAAATGCCTGGAGTCGGACGCTTCGCCTCGATTAAATCGCAGACGACCTTGTTGTTGAAGAATGGAATTGGCGTCCACGCGATGCCTTCTCTCGCGTACTCTTCTTGTTCACTCTTCAGCGTCAGCTCGATGAAAATCTGCTGGAGCTTCTCGTTCACGTAGTTGATGCAGAATTGCTCGAAGCCGTTCTTGTCAAACACCTCAAACCCGTAAATATCCAGGATACCGATCTTGGTCATGTCTTCCTCGTTCAGGATCTCACCATTCTTCTCTGCCTTCTTTTCGATGTCGAGGGCGTGGTTGATGCGCTCCACGAGGAAATCGAACAATCGGTCGTAGACGTTCTTTGCAATCGAATCCCGCTGAGCCTTAGCTTGACTTGGGTTCTGTGGCACTTCGTACGACTCGATCTTTCCACCCGGTGCCATGGTCTGTAGTAACTTGTAGCAGAGCGCGTGCTCTAATCGGTCAGCGTCCAGCCCAAGCAGATCGCATGCGACCTCAAGCGAGCGACGATCACGCACGGACGAGCCTTCAGAGTCACTAACACTCTCGGACTGAAACTGGATGTTGCCCAGATGGAGCACGGCTGCGACGGTCTGCACCACGAGTTCGATTTGCTTTCTCTTGATGCCGACGTGCTGCATTGCTGCCATGGTGTCTTCAAACTCAGCGGCGTCGTCGACATCATCCACTGAGTAGCAGCCACTCGCCTTGAGGTACTGGAAATGGTCGGCTCGGTCGAGCTGCAGTTTCTTGCGCGCTCCATCTGGTAATCCTGCCAGCAACTGGTAGAAGATGTGGAAATTGCGCTCGCCCTTGCCAGGCTTCACAACGCGCGACTTCTCCAGCAAGTAATTAGTCACTTTACCACCTTGCGGCCGCCCTGCCGAGTCGAACAGCAGCTCGAAGTACTTTCCGAATCGACTCGAGTTGTTGTTCCGCAGTGTCTTCGCATTCCCGAAAGCTTCCAGCAGAGGGTTACTCTCAAGGAATGTGCGCTTCACCTTGTCCACGCCAGCCCCGCTGCCACTCACACCTGCGATGTAGTTCTGGATCTGCTTGGACGCCTCGGTCTTCCCTGCGCCACTTTCACCACTGATGATCACGCACTGGTTGTCTTCTTCGCTGAGCATCGTCCGATACGCCTCTTCAGCCGTCGCAAACACGTGCGGCGGGACGTCGATTCGCGCCTTGTGCGTGTACGCCCTCATGCTCTGCTCGTCGTAGATATCGAGCCACTTGTACGGGTTCACGACCACAAGTACGTGGCCGATGTATGAGTAGATCACGTCAGCAGCGTGGCGGATCTTGAGGTTCTCGAGGATCGAGTTCTCGCTCACCGTGCTCAGCAGCACGAGGTCGTCAACGCCGACAACGGCGCGCTCGTCACCAAAGAGGTTCTTCGCGGCAGCGCCATCGCTGCGACCTTTCCCGTTCGCGCCACGCTGGGTCGTCGTCTTGGACCGCGCCATCGTGTTGATTGTCGCTGCGCCAAGGAGCCTCTTTAGAAAGTGAGCCGCACGCAACGCAGTGACAAGGGAGAACGCTGACAAAGGGGCGGCTAATAGCAGGAGACGACACACAGCAGCTGCAGTGGCTTCGTGCTCTTCCTTCTCTTCCTTGATGACGTTGACGCCCGCTCCTCTCTTGCCTTGCTCACGCCGGCCGGACTTTCGCTTCTGACTCGCCTTGTTCAGTTCGGGAATGACAAGCACTCTGCGACAAGGCCACGTGCTCCCGCCCCCCATCTGGAAGCACCCTCAAATAGTGTGTATACGAAGCGCCAGTAATGGACATCCTGTTGTACATCTTTTCAAGTAATCGATTAAGTTTGAAAGTATTTCAAATGGTAGCTATATTAGCATAAATAGTATATTTCTCAAAATCTTTCAAATTCATAAAACTATGTTATGCAGATTTATATAATTTTAGTATATTCATTAGTGTCCCAAGCTATTGAAAGCTATGTGTCGAGTCAAAATCGGATATTACTATTGGAGCCATGAATTGGCCAAGTTGAAGTCGTTTGCTGCTATTTTGAGCCCGCACTCGCCACACACTAGAACTCGCGTCAGGCCGCGCGCTCTTGGCCCACATTGTAGATGGCGCTGCGATGGAAGCAGCATTGAGCGCGAAGGTGCGGCCGATAGATGAAGACGATGGCGCCCGTGATGACTGCCAGAGCGACAGCTTCACATGCGAAAGGCGAGCGCGTCATGACGACCGTGGCGACTGTGGCAGCAAGTGTCCAGACCAGCACGAGCGGACGCCGGTCGAAAGCAAAGACGACGCAGCCAGCAGACTGAAGCATGAGAGCGTGGTGATTCTCAAGCAAGCGCTGTCGTTGGCACCCACCGATATGCCATCATTGCACACAGCCGATGAGTATGGGGCTTCGCCGATCGAAGTGGCAGAGATTGAGATTGTGCTCGAGGAAGCTGGGGACAGCATCGACCCAGTTTCTGTCCCTGGTAGGGTAGAGCAAGATGCTGATGATGACGTAGTATGCCCAAGACCAAGCGCCAGCAGCGAATACGAGTCTGCAGCGGAGGAGGCGTCCATCCATATAGGGCGATCGCACGCGAAGCTACCACGACTGGATGGTCGGATTCTCTCAGCGACGAGAACAACACGCTTAACAATCCAACAAGAACTGCGACAGCCAGCAACAGTCATCGTGAGTCAGCTTGGTCCGTATGCGTTGCAGGTGTCGACGCACGTGGCGGGAAAAGCCTCGTCGTTCCACAAGAAGGCACTCAAGCGCAACGTCATGAAAGTCACCGAACGCTCCCATCTCAAGCTGGGCACGCTTGCCTCATCAGAGATCAACGTGCTACACGTATGTGTGCATGTGATGGTGATTGCGTTCCCATTGCTGCAAATTGTGTATGGCGTCTACGGCTCAGCACCTCAAGGCGCAGCAACGAACCAAGCGGATCTAGGAGACGACGGTGTTTGGGCTGACGCAACGGTTCAGATAGCAATTTTACTTGCTTCGACGCTCTTCATCCGGCGGATACTGTTGCATACGAGAAGGCAGCGCATTCAGACTGAGATTCTCTGGCTTGCCGGGTTCGCCTGGGTGTTCTCGGCGCTCTCTCTCATCTCGAACGCGTGGAACGCACTTCATCCAGCCGATGAAACCAGCCGCGAGCTCATGGGAGCCACGAACACGCTGCTGACGGCTCTGATTTACTTTCTGCTCACTCATTTGAGCGACTTCTACACCGATCTCGTCGCAGGATGGTCGGCGATCGGGCTCAGCGCGGCGAGTCCAGTCGACAAAGAAGAGCAGAAGCAATGGCGCTGGCTCCAGTACATCAGCGGGAAGCGGTTCGCTCACGTGATCCCAGTCGTCATCCTCTGCTACACGGTACTTCGGCTCACGCTTGGCTGGCGCAGCTCTGTTGTGTTTGACTTCTTGCCCATGACGAATTTCATTACCCTAGCTCGCCTGATTTTGGTCCACGGCAAGTCGATTCACCAGCCGCATTTGATCCTGGATGCGATCGTGATCACCGTCTTTGACGCATTTTTGCTGTCGATCGCTCTCTACAAGAGTTCGTGCGCGCGCAGGTCGTTCCAGCACATCTTCGTCCAAGACTTCGCGCGGGTCTTCACCGAGTTCAACGTCTTCGTGCTGCATCTCCGGGAGACTGTGCTTTTCATCACGTTCAACGGGCACATTGCAGCGTGGCTGGCACCTTTTGATCGGCTCTTCAGTCCACTCGACTGGGACAGTGACTCGAATGCGATACGCGTGATCCAGATGGGCGCTGTCCAGATTCAGTTCGGCTTCTTGTCTTGTCTGGCCGTGTGGATGGTGTCGACCATGTTCTGCGCGCTTCCTGAGGACTCAGTTGGACTCAAGGGCTGGTTCACGGGCACGAACGTCATTAACCACAAGCACCAGCATCAGCAGATCAAGTACTTCCTCTACGAGTCGGACGTGTACATCAAGACGAGGTTCAGCGACCTGAGGGAGATCGACCAGATCGACCCGACGCATTTCATCATGACAAAGCAAATCGAGGCATTCAACCTCGCTCAGCTTGTCTACACGTGCGGGAAGCACGAGAGCTCGTTCAAGGACGCGCAACTTGAGATCGAGCACATCCAGAAACTGGTGAGCGATCCCGAGTTCACCATTGTCGAGATCATCCAGGACGAAGCCACCGACACGCACTGTCTGATCCTCGAGTCGTCGACAATGATCGTGGTTGCTTTCCGAGGAACTTCGAGCAAGAAGAATGCGAAGACGGATCTAAACGCTGCGATGTCCCTGCACCGCACAGCCAAGCAGTTGGATTTCTCGAAAATGCCCTCGCTGACAGCGATGGCGAGACGCAGGAAGGCGCACAACACAGCAGATCCAGTCACCGAGACGGAGCGCACGTGGCTCCATTGCCTGCTTTGCAAGCGGAACCCTCCGAAAGTCCACTCGGGGTTCTATGCAGCGTACCTCTCGGTGGAGAAGCGCGTTCTGACAAAGACTAAGCAGCTCTATGATCAAAACCCGCGCAGGATCCTGACGACGGGCCACAGCCTCGGAGGCGCGTTGGCAGCGCTCTGCAGCTTTGACGTTGTTGTGCAGCTCAAGATCGCAAACGTGACCTGCACAACCTTCGGGTGTCCGCGCATCGGCAACACGTCGTTCAAGAAGAAGTTCAACCACGCAGTGCCAGCGACATTTGCGTTCGTGAATGCATCGGACGTGGTTACGAAGCTGCCGCCAAAGACTCCGAAGGCGCTGTCGTACACAAGCGTCGGCACGGTTGTGCTCATCAACGCGTTCGGGAACCTCGTGATCGCGCCCAACGTGCTCGAGCTCGCAGTGCTACACCGAGGATACTCAGCCAAGGCGCACACACTCAAGGCGTACCACCTCTCGCTGCTGCTCTGGTGCCTGCGGTCGCACAAGATGCAGTACTATCCCAAGTTCTGGCGCCAGCCGCGTGAGTTCCTCGAAACGAACTACGGCCACCTGTCAGAGATCCAGGAGTATCTCGACGCGGTAGCAGCAGTAGCACCAACGGCGAAATACCCAGAGCCAGGACGACTGCGTCGGTGGTGCGAGGCTCGCGGCGACGCTAACCGTTGAGATTATTTCATGGATCACTTCAGTCGCTTGCCAGTCGTTTTCGGTAGTTGGTGTGTCCATGTACCCATTTGCACAATGGTGGTTGATTACCAGTGCAGGATCTAGTCACCAGCACGGCGAAGTGCTGTCTCATGCAGCAGAAGCTCGCCACACGATCCAGAGAGAGAGAGAGAGTGACTGAAATTTCATTGCGCATGAGGCTTCAGACAAGAGCGCTGCTCGCTTCCCACGATGGAACAAACCACATGGAAATGCTGATCACGACGCCAGCGGAAAAGGAGCGTCCACATGTGCATGGGTGGGTGATTCTGGTGCATACGCGCGCCTCTACCTGCCGGCGATCATCGCCGAAGATCCATTCACTTGCAGTGGTGGCTGGCTGGCTGCGCACGTGTCTGTGGCGACCTGCCATTCTGCATCAGCAGCAGCAGCAAAACAAAGTGTTCAGTGATCGTCTGAGCTGAACGAGCATATGCGCGCGCCGCAACTGATCAGCTGTGGGCAGTCAACATCTCCATGTGGACGGACTGGCCGGCAACCACAGCAGCACATAGTTGCACTGTATGCACGCGCACAAATTGCTGCTTCATGGCCTTCAAAACGCGAGCCTAATGAAAAGCATACTCTGCGCAAGAATGCCAATACGAAGCTCGCACACAACAACCAACTTTGCACAATTTGTGTGTGAGACAACGCGGGGCCAAAGCCACTGCGTTGCAAGGTTGTCTCAAAAGGCAGCCATGTGCACAGACGCTGGCAAAAGCGGCAAGAGAGAGACCGCACCGCAACGATGGAGTGACGCTTACTCACTCTTCCGCCTTTGGAAGGTGCGCTTCAAAAGCATCGGACCGCACGTGCACGAGAGAACCGAGGAGCTCCACGCTTATCCATTTGCAACGGAACAACTGAACAACAACGCAAGCCACACAAGCGCGATTGCATCTTGCTTTGCAACTAGTTGTTTGCTTGTGTGCGAGTTGTTTGTTGCACACACCTGGCGATGGCCAGCAGCCAAGAGCTTACTGCGCAAGTCGGCAGACAAGTGGTGTGGGGAGGAGACCTGAGACCTGAAACATCCTGTTTAGTTCAAGGTCAACCGCTGGCAAATTTCAAAAGAACCGATGATGTTGTGTGGTCTCTTTGGTCCGCCCAAAGCCCAATATACGGAAGCGAGAGGGCAACAACAAAATGAAACGGCTGGGAGCTGTCAAATCTACCTACGGTACTGTAGGCACCAGACAAGCGAAGACTTTGCGAAACGCATCCCGTTCACTGCACGCAGAGAGAGAGAGAGAGAGAGAGCTGGCAGGTTGAGGTCACTTGCACGGAGAGGCAGCTTGGAACATGCGCTCACGAAGGAGCTCAGGGCGAAGCAAAGCTCCGCCCACTGCGCAGCATAACGGGGAACAATGGGAGCTGTCATCTTGCAGATCAGATAGATTTGGATGGGCAACACATTCAAAAATGAAAACTGCAAAAGATGGACAAACAAGAAGAAGGGGAGCAGAAAGTGCAGTATCCATTGTGCACTTTCTCTGCGTCGTTTTCCAAGCACGCAAGTGGCCGGCCACTGCGCTGATTGGCCAGTTGCGCGCCATTTCGTCCAGTTGAGGCTAACTTTTTTCCGCGGCTATTACAGACGATTTAAATTAGAAGCTGATGCTGGCTCAGCTTCGTCTATTGTGGCCATCAATCTGCATTTCTGTTTATTAGTAGAGCCGTGTGTCCATTTCTATCAGCTTTTGTCAGTTGTTGACCAGGTTGAACTGACACAGGGTTAACCTGTACGATACGTTCGGCTCGACTTGTGGAGGAGCTAGAGACACGAAAGTGACCAAACTCAATGCATGTAAGCTTTGCTTACAGCAGCATCTTGCCATTTGCCGTACGTGCACATAAGTGCGAACAAATACAAATGCACGAGGTAAAATCGAAATAATCAGTGTCTAGCAACAACGAAAAGGAGGAAAATAAAACCGAGCCTGGTTCTGGCGCAAGGGCGCTCTAATCTCCTTTCAAACTACTTCTCAGTCACTTCCAGAGACTGAAGACTCTCCAAAACGGAGATACCGCAACAACAACAAAAGCAAAATTGAAAGGACCAATCTCTGTGTCAATTGAACTGCCGACAAAAGCCAATCCACTCACAAGGTATCCGCCATCACACCAACTATCAGTGGTTGTCGCATATCGATATTTGAGAGCTCATACATTTAAATACAATTTGCATGCCAAACGCTTCGATAGGTATTGCACGGAAATATCAATCGCCTCTGGTCAGTTCAAAGCACCACGTTCGGATGAGTGACATTCTCCCCATTCTCTCATTCGATTTCCAGGACTAACAAAATCATTTGCCATGATTTGCTCTTATAGCAGATGCCACTACATCCGAAAAAGACGGTACAATAGCACCCAAGTGCGCGCCGTTTCTGCACTCGGCGGAGTGTCTCTGGGGAGGAGCAAGTGCAAAAGAGAGAGAGGCCGTCCCTCGTCCCCCAAAACAAACGACGAGCCAAGAAACAGCAGAAATTGCAGCAGCACGCGGCCCTTGCGCTTGCTTGTTGTTGTGTGTTGCGCTTGCTCGCTCGCTTTCACTCTAGAAAAGTCCCAACAGAAGCGAAACGCTGCTGCTCGCCACCAGCAACACTCCTTACCGCAAGCAAGCAACAACTTGCGCTAAAGTAACACAGCACACAGATCCGAGTCTTCCAACACACACACACACACCACATCATGGCCTTCTCGACCGTGGACACCATGCGCGCGCCGAGCGAGCGCTTCCACGACGCCGCCGCGCACATCCACCAGCAGCAGCAGACATCCAAGAAGCGCGCGGCCGTCTCGATTGCCAGCAACCCGTCGGTCCGCGAGCGCACGGTCGTGGTCTTCGACTGGGACGACACGCTCTGCCCGAGCTCGTGGCTGCATGCGGAGAATCTCTTGCCCAAGTACCGCGGTCACCAGATCCTGGCGACGGGCGAGCAGCGCCGCATCCTAGCGCTCATCGAGGCGAACGTCGTGCGGCTGCTCAAGAAGGCTGTGTCCTACGGGCCCGTGTTCGTCGTGACCGCGGCAGAGTACGGTTGGGTTGAGATGTCCTGCGCGCTCTACCTGCCTAGTGTGCAGCAGATGCTCGAGATGTCGGACATCCACATCGTGTCGGCGCGCAGCTGGTATGAGCAGACCTTCGGCGTCGGCGGCGACTCGAACTCGTGGAAGCACGAGGTCATGCAGCTCATTGCGCGCAAGTGCTTCATGAACAACGCCAGTCAGCAGAATGAGATCGCCAGCAGCGACAGTGTGAAGACCGAAGAGCCCGAGACGTACTACAATTTTGTGTCGGTGGGCGACTCGATGGCCGAGCGCGACGCGTGCCACTCGGCTGTGGGCCACGTGCCGTTCACGTTCGCCAAGACGCTCAAGTTTGTGGAGCACCCGAGCTCGGAGGAGATTGTGCAGCAGGTGGAGCTCACGCACGACTCGTTCGAGCAGATGTGCGGCTGGGGCAGCAACTTGGATCTGCGGCTCACGCGCTCGCAGTTGCACGAGCTGCGCTGCACCACGGCCGCTGCCAACTAGAAGGCGTGAAGGCGGTCATCCTCCCAAGCCCATACAACTCTCTTCTTCTGAACGAGCGAAGGAGACAGGAGGACGAGAACGGAACGGATAGGAGATAGGTAGATTAGAAAGATATGACCAAGAAACACACACTATTGTACAGGTACACAAGGACAGGACGCCATGAAGACGCGGCTCGTGAGCTCAGGAGCAAGCGCGATTTATTCGACCGTGTAGAATGAATACACGGCTTTTTGCCAACAACCAACACCACTCACCCTTGAATCTGCATGTTCGTGTGTACATGCGCCCGCTTTCTCTCTCTGTCATCGTCACCTTGTGAATGATGAGGCCATGAAGCAAGCAAGCGCCAGTCGATTTGCTGCTGATCTCCGGCCGTTAAGCAAACCCGAAGAGGCGCGAGTGCTTGGGCTCGTCTTCATTTTGGTACTTCTTCACAGAAACTGGCGAAGGGTCCACATCAAATCTTCATCTCTCTTCTTCTTCACGTACGACGAAATAATCTGCGACGCGAAGGAAAAGATCGATCTTCTGCGTTACACAAGACAGCAGCCACCACCATCACGAGATATCCTCGAGTCACTCACTCACCACTCTTCTATCTGATTCTCTTGACCTTCTTCTTGAGAAAACTGTCGATCGATCACCAGCAACGTGAAAAACTCTTCCTACAGCTTGAGGCGCTTCTGCTGCTTCTTTTTGGTTGCTCGTCGGTCGCTCACGTTCGCGTCGCCAAAATCTGGAGACTCACTCCCAGCAGCCGCTGCGACTGCCTCCGAAGAAGAGACGACCGCGGGCGGCAGATCGGGCTTCATGATCGTGAAGTGCAGGTCGCACGTCGCTTTCTCCGAGTAGTTTTTTAAATAGTACGCATTGCGCGACGGCACGTAGAACTCGTCACCCGGGTTCAGCAGGAACCGCGTGGCCTTTGCTGTGTCAAAGTACTCGTCCGTCACGGGACCGAAGGACACCTCCACGGCCTGCGGCTGGCAGTTGGTCACGTAAAATACCTGCACAGCATCGCCCACGCTCTCGGCTTCCTTTGCAGCGCCCGGTGGGAGCCCCAGTCGTCCGCAGATCCAGCGCGAAAACGGATGGGAGCTACGCAAGTTAAAGCTCTGGCCGGCGAACCCGGGCTGCTCACCGTCCACGCTCGGCAGCTCGCGGTGCTCGATCTCGCTCGCGCGGCAGATCACGTTCATCTTGTTAATGCAGCCCGCCGATGTGTCGTACAGGTCCGCCCACTCGCCCTCCTCGTACTTAAGATCCTTGGGCAGCTTGGACTTTGCAAAGGCCTTGAGCCCCGACTTCCGCTGCGCGCCGACGCGCTTGGTGTACTTGCGCGCAGTCTTCGTCGGAGTCGACGTGCCCGCTCGCTCGATGCCGGCCACTGTCGGGATCACCAGACCCACGCCGGACTCGCGGCGCTCGTAGATGTAGTGTTCACCTTTGTACCACGCGAGCGGCTTGAAGCGCCGGCGTTTGGACCGCCGCACACCTGATGCGTCGTTGTCCTCGTCGTCATTATCGTCGAAAATGTCGCGCGCGTACGAGAGTTCGTGCGGCTTGGCCCGCTTCGAGTTCTTGCTCTCGCCGAAGTCGCTCTCCTCGCCGTCCGAGAGCGCGTCGTCGCTCGTGCTGGCATTGAAAGTATTGTCGTTGTCTGTCTGTTGGTCGATCGACTCGTCCGACGCCGGCGTCGATTTGTTCGAAGTCTTGGTCTTGGCTCGCTTCGCGACCGGCATCTTCTTCGCAACCGTTTTCCTGTCGCTCTTGGCTGCTTTGCCTTTGCCTTTCTTGCTGGCCCTTTCATCATTGCCCACACGTGCGCTACCAAACTTGTCACCTTTGAACAGCTTGATGCGGATGTTGGGGGAATCCGCCGACTCTTTGTCTGAGAACTTGATCGAGTCCAGATTCCGTTCGCTAGCTGCAAGTACATGAGCAAGGACAAAGTTCACTGGTCAGTACGACGCATATAATCGATGGCATCAAGAGCAAGGTACTAACGCACCATTGGACATCGGTGAGACCGGGTCACCGCCAAGCGAGAACGGGCTGCTGACTTCGTCGAAGCCCGCGCCTTCCCCGAAAGAATCGCGCTTCCTCTTGCCGTCAGACTTTGGCACCGAGTCGCTACCGCTGTCAACTCCGCCACTGCCACTGCCTCGCTG
Source organism: Globisporangium iwayamae (assembly GCA_023336215.1). NCBI lineage: Eukaryota > Oomycota > Peronosporomycetes > Pythiales > Pythiaceae > Globisporangium > Globisporangium iwayamae. The sequence continues at coordinate 26,361 of JAADWP010000131.1, read as the reverse complement.
GGTCGTAATGCGACTGGGCGACATGGACTGCAGCGATTTCCGCGCAATGAGCCGCTTGATTGAGCCCAAATCCTGTGTCTCTCTTCTCGTGGGGATCGGGATAAACTTCATAGCCGACCCCGTGTCAAAGGACGTGCTCATGTTGAAATCGTGACTCGGTGCCGGCGACGACGCTGTGCTGAACTTGGAGTACCTGGCGCTATTGGGCTTGGGGGCCGCTGGTGCGGGTGTGGTCAGTGCGCTCTTGGTGTTAGTAGCGGATTTGACTGGTTCTTGAGACTTCTTGGTCTTTAGCGCACTCTTGTCTTTACTGTTCTTCTTGGAGAGTCTAGCAGCGGCGTCATTCGGCTCGTCATCGAGGTCCATGGTGTCGGTCGAAAGGTTGCCGTCATTCGCCTCGTCGTTGTCACCGAAGTCGTACTCGTTGCTCTGCGTGCTCATGCCCGAGAGACGCACTTGGCGCTCGCTCATCATGGAGCCCATGGACACGTTCACTGACAGATCGCGCTCCGACATACTCGCTGCGGTTTGACATCACATACAGTTATGTCACGACAGTATTTACGAAGGAGGTAAACAATAGCAGAGTTGCCCAACATACTCTCGTCTTCGTCTTCTTCGTCGTCCTTCGGGTCAAAGTCGTCGTCGTCGGCCCAGAACTCGTCAATGTCCTCGAAGCCCTGGTTGTCCTTGCGCACGTCACCACGCACCATCACGGACGAGCGTCTACGTCATTAAGCAGCAATCATCAGCAAACACGCACCGCAATACTCATACTCCAGCAGCATACACAATCTGCTTACTTGGCGATCGTGTTCGATACGCTCTGCTGCAATAGCCACACAAGACACAATAGAAAATCGATCAGCACATGGGCACAACGAGGCCATCAACAGTGAGGTGACGCCTCGTAGCGACAGCACATACCTTGGACGCCTCCATGTACTGCTTCAGGTTCCTCGCGTCCACCTGCGCGCGCTCATTCGCCACTCTGTCATCATATACGCAAGCAACATCGAGATACATGAGCCAAACGCATCCCCCATACTCACACACACGCGCACGCACACAGCCCAAACTGCAGAAACGAACGACGTACTTGGTGCGCGGCATCAGTACGTCCAGCTCGTCCAGTTCCTGTTCCTTCATACCCGCATAGACGGCACAAGGGCGAGACAACACACGTCAGTACACTCGCATAGCCACACAGGGTGGCATGGTCGCCACGCACGCACGTGCACCACCTTACCTGCTCGCTCATGGCGCTTGTCGGTCGGTTTATTTATTTTTTCTTTTTAGTGCTGGTGTGCTTTGTGTGCGGAAGGAGTTCGGAGTGACGGTCTCCATACAAACGCCAAGTGAAACCGGAGTGCGATTTGAATTGGAGAAAAAAAGCCCGCGAAAAGCCAAGCCCCAGATCCTCTCAAAGAGCATACTTGCGGCCGTAATAATTCCCCAGCAACTTCATTTTGCCTTTTGAGCACTATGATTGGATGAAAAAAACAATACAGAAATATCATTGGATAAAATAGCGGGAAGAGATTCGATGCATTTTGAGCCCATCGAAACCGAAATGGCTTGACTCGCGTCGTCGCTTCCACTTGCTCCACGCACGCGCTCCAGTCGCTCCGTTGTCGTTCAACTACATAGAGCACTATTGCCAACAGTAGTGGCTGCTGGGGTGTGTAGTAATGCTCCACCCGTTGACCCATGTATGCTTCGGCCCAAAGTTCGTGGATGGTGCAGGTCAAACAAGGCAAAAAAGCATCGCATGTGAAGCCATCGCGAAAAGAGAAGGAAACAACACGAGCTGTAACACACACACAAAGGGCTCTGTTGAGCGGATACACAGAATGCAGTTCTCCTCTCTCTCTCTCTCTCACTCGCTGCTTGTGTATCTTGTCCGTATGCCTATTGTTGTAGCCTTTGTCTGCGCGAGTTATATGTGCGTGGCGCGTTCCTTCTATTCTTCCGCTGCACTGCCCATCGCTAACGTAACGGACCGCAAGGTAGTCAGTCAAAGGTGTTGCCGTTGCGCATACTCTGTGTGTGGACAGTGCAACTCCAGTCAGTCCTTTAGGAAGCAGACTGCCTCGAGCTGCCTTGTCAGAAAGTAGGTTCTCATGTTCTTCCCATAAACACAAGCGCTCATTCCCGCATTCGCTTCCGGCGTCGCACTCCGCTCTCTCTCGGTTTTGTGTGCTCTCCCAAGGAGCCATCACCTCCCGTCATTCGCATGCGTCCAAGATGCTTCCTGCTGCTGGTGGTGGTGGTGACTCTGCTATTGGGACTCTCGGAGATCATCCATGCAGCCAATGGCGCTGCGATAGAGACTACCCCAAGACTCAAGCTCCTCACCATCTTCTCCGTGGAAAACGAGAGCCAAGTGAACGCAACGACAACGAGAAACACCACCGACTCGACTTCGCTGCCATCCAGCAGTAATATCAGCTCTGTCGTGGGCGGACTTGACTTACCAGTTATCAAGGCTGCCAAGAGTGACTTCATCCTCATCAGTCACTTGGGTTTCAGTGATGGTAAGGTCGATGGCTACGAGTCGACAGACAGTAAGCAGATTCTGTACCAGAGCGAACACTGGAAGCTCATCCAGGAAGGTAGCTTCCACGAGGTACGAATCGCCATACTACACCCATATCTACTGACTAGTGTTGCCCACTAAACTACCTTGTCTGCTGCCTTCAACAGGACCTCCCGTTCATGTGGGCTCGCTTCCACTCCGTCGCAGTAGAGAACGTGACCGCGTGTCTCGCAGTCGCGAAATGGAACGCGTCCTCGTCCGATGCTCTCACTAGCAAGCACGCTGCAAGCTTCGCTGCCTACGTCAACGGCAGCTGCAAGGCTGAGGACATCGTGGCTCTGGCGCTGAGCTCTCCAGTCCTCAGTGGCGATGTGACGGACACCTTGGAAGGTAGCACTCTAATGGAAGCCTTGACGCTGCTCCACCAGCAGCAGTACGTCTCCTCCTCGTCGTCTGTGACGACGGCTAGTCTCCCCAGTACGACGGCCAGTCGCCTCTTTCTGCGTCTCAAGGACACCATGTGCATTGACAAAGCGACGATGCCCAGTGCCATTACCACCAGTCAAGAAGAACTCGCGCTGGAGCTCTGCACCGGAGCCGACTGCCAGGTCTGCAAACCGCCCAGTCTCGTTAATGGCAACCAGACGCCAAGTGGTAACAACAGCCAGCACAAGTCCTCGTCGTCATCCAAGAAACACACGCTCGTGGCCGTGCTGTCGTGCGGGATCTTCCTCGCGGCGACGCTCGCCGTCCTCTTCGTGCTCTTCCGCGGCCGCTTCTTCTCGTCGGACGACGAGCGCTCCAAGGAGGAGAAGGAGATCACGACCAACCTCTCTTACGTGCTGCGCATTTAAGGAGCGACGGCTGTAGCGTACCTTCAGTCTTGTATTGCCAGCCATTGATCTCCTGAGTCGCGCTCTCTTCTCTCTCCCTTCCCCTCTTGGGATAGTACCAGCGAGTGCATTTTGTAGCTGTATTTTTGTAGTGATGGTGATAACCGATTGAGAACGGGAGCTTTGTTTTACATTACCAACCTGCATTTCTTCACCTTCTTCTAGTGGTCACTGCCCCGTTGTAGTTAGTCGCTTAGTGCTGGTTCTGGAAGAGCCAGAGCATGAAGGACGCGCTCGAGAGGTTCACGGCGCAGTTGACGCGGTCGAGGTCGTGGCCGCCCTCCACGAGCCCCCAGCGGCTGATCTGGAACTCCTCCTCCAGGCGCGAGAGCTCCATAGCGTCCTTGGCCGTGATGTGGCGCTTGTAGAGTGCCACCGCCGTGATCAGCGACTACAGTTCAGCATCCAGTCACAACAGCCAAACACTATGATTAGACATCCGCACTCCAACTATGCAAATAGCTCATTAAGCAGCATTCATACCTTGCACTCCTTGGTCACGAGGCGCAGCGACACAAGCTCGAAGTCGGTCAGCTGTATGTACAAGAAACGGTAAACCTTGATGAGCCCCAAACTTACATTTAGGCAAACGCCTCCCTTGCGTACCTTTTCTAGGTGCGCGCGCACGTTCTTGACGATCTGCTCGCTGTGCGTGAGCCCCGAAATGGTGCCGTGGCTCACGTCCACCTCGCCGTTGAACTCCTGCGCGAACCACTGGCGCACGGGGTTCCACTTCTTGGTCTGTAGCGCCGCGAGCTTCTCCATCTGGTCGGCCGTGACCTGGTAGCAGACCGTGTCCGTGTGGAAGTAGTGCATCATCTCGTCCACGAGCTCCTTGGCGCTTGACGTCTTGCCCAGGTCCAGCGCCGTGGACGCGAGCGTCATGATCGGCATGGTCGTCGGCCGGATGTCGTGCTCCTGCGCGTCCCACTCGTGCGCGACGGCGAACGCCAGCTCCTTGTTCGGCAGGCGCACGGGGGTACGCCCGCCCGTGCGCACGGTCTTGCCATCGAGCGTCACGGCGTAGAGCTCCTGGCCGTTTTCCTCCTGCACGGTCTTGACGCCCACGTTCTTGTAGAAGCGCGCAACGCCCGTGATACTCGCGCCTGCGGTTCACACAAAGAAAATGCGCCATTGGAACAGCGAGATCTTGGTCAATACAGACTCTATTTGGGCGCGGAAACCACACGCGTAGAGCTGCTGATGTGCTCTACATCATGGATTGCGTTGTTGTTGCGCACCTGCGAGACCGCCGCTGCCAGCTTTCGCTGAGAACTCGCGACGCAGCGCGCTGCTCAACTTGCTTCCACTCGTTCGCAGCATGTCGATCCAAATTGTGGCACAGATCGAGCATTATTCCAAACCGCAGGTCATACCGGTCGTTCGCGCTAAGTACGACTCCGCCGCGCCAGAAAGCCACTTTGCCCACACACCAAAAAGCAAAGAGCCGAACATGTCGGCGAACCCGCAGCACGTCGTGGACACGGAGGACGCCGCGGAGCTCAACCTAGGCGACGACTTCCGCAACGAGACGTGTCTCTCGAACGCCGAGGTGGCTGTCATTCTCGAGAAGCAGAAGTCCGACTACGAGAACCAGGAGAAGCAGCTCACGGGGTGCGTTTGTTTGTTTGTCTGGCTCTGTGTGTGTGTGTGGTGCACTAGGCCGATGAGCAGTTCTTTTGAATCGGTGATGACGTGTTTTTAACAAATATGTGTGCGTATGTGCTGATGCTGTGCGTTGAGCAGTGTGTTCCAGAAGACGTACTCGTATGTGCAGCGCTTCAGCGGCACGAAGGACCCTGTGGCGAACCAGGCGTCGGTGACCGAGCTGCGAGAGTGAGTATCTGCATTCAACCCTTCGTCAAAATGCATTCTCGGTGTGAAGTGTGGTATATTGGTCATAACGTATCTTTGCTTTGCTGTCGTTGCCATGCAGAGCACTGATGTCGCTGGCGTTCCAGCGTGAAGTGGACGGCCAGGTGGCCGAGTACCGCCTGGAGGAGTTCGAGATCGCGTGCCTCTCGAACCTGAATCCGGAGGAGGTGGAGGAGGCTGTAGCGCTCATCCCGAGCTTGCAGAAGCGCTTCGCCGAGGATGAGATCGAGGAGATCCTGGGCATTGTGTCGCGAACCGCTGCGCGCATGTTCGCCTAGAGGAAGCGTCTTCAACATGCATGCGGAAGGAGCGCGCGGCGCACCTAGGATTGACTAACGTTAAAAGGCAAAGGAATGCACACACACACGGGTACATTATGGGCTTTCAACCAGACGTGCGATTGCGTATGGAGCTTGGCCTCGCTGGCTATGGCGAGAGTCTTGTTATCGGAGCTTAAGGCATCCCAGATTGGACGAGCCTACAAAATAGAATATCCATTTGGGCGGGAATATCACTGAATCAGACTCAGATTTTTCTGGACAGAAAATAGAGCCAAAAACAAGATTCGAAGAAAAAGTGGTAGATTTTATCTACGACTGGTGGGTTATTATCAACATGAAAATGGTGTAACATTCTTAGGGACGAACTCCAACATGCACATCAACGCAAAAGAGGCCTCGATTGCTCCTACCGCCACTGCGCTCACCGCCGCGGGACCAAGTAGCTGCATCGCAATTCGTACCGATTTGACCACAACGTCCGGCAGAGCTGATCTCGCAACACACATCTCAGAGAGTGAAGAGATCGTGAGCCTACTGATCAACAGCAACGATGACTGTACGCAACGCACCATAGGGGTGGCCGCCTTGAGCATCAGGAACTTCTTGAGGTTCCTGGTGACCTTCAGTTGACTCTCTAGTACAAGGCACAGACGAATGTTCTCGCTCACTGCGGTCCCGCTCGTCCCGCTGATGGCGCGCGGCCTCTTCCCACAAATCACTTCGATCAGCGCTCTGTTCACTAGCGACCTGAAGCTGACTGGATCGTTGCATACTCGTAGGCGGTTTTGCAGTAGTGCCTGAGCTGCTGCTGCTCCCAAAGTGCTCCTGTTGCTGAAGTCAATGGCTTTTCCGTGCTGATCTTGAGCAGGCCAAGCCGCGTTTCGAGCTCGGAGACGGTCTTGCGCGGGAACATGAGCTCCTCCTTGCGGCCGTTGCGCGCCTTGTTCGACGCGTTGCCTGGTACCGCGCCTTAAATGCGCTGCTGTGCATACTGTGTGAGTTGCGCGGACCAGATATACGCTCGTGTGGGATCTGCTGTGTGTTTTCATGTCGAGAAAATCGTGGATCGCCGTCACCATTGCTGAGCTCTAATCGCTGTTCAAACTCTGGCTAGCTCATTGCAATAGGCGGTGAGTGCTGCGATCGCAGTTGGGTTGGTGATAGCGGCACAGCAAGCTCAGAACACGATATGTCAGCGGTAGCCGGTGCCTGGAACTCGTCCACGAACGCCAGGGTGACCTAGAGCGCGTCATCATTGCTGTCGCCAACCACCAGAGCGGAGACAACTGTGTGTACGTCTCTCTCATCGTTTAGCACGAACGCGAACGCGAACGCGAACGCAGACACCATACTTACTGGCTGCAGCAGACGGTCGGACGGGTGCAACGCGAGCGCTCGCGTCAAGCTGTTGCGTACTGCGGGACTTGCGCAGTGCAAGTCGCTGAGAAAGCTATCCAGAAGAACACGATATAGCACCTCCAATACGTAAATACGTTCATGTGCGTTTACGGTGCTCACGCTTGATGGCGTTTGGTACAGTGTACCCATTTCTCTCTGCGGCTGCAACGAGACGAAGGCAGGCAGCTACAAAGAGCAAGTATGGAAGGCTCAAACGCTCATCAAGGACGCGATGCATGAGAGCTCGACCACGGCCGACACCTTCGACGCACGCGCGTACGTGCCGCTGCGCAAGAAGCTCAAGAGTGCGCACACGGGACGGGACACCAACTTCGTCGCGCCATACAGCGAAGCGTATAGTGACGGCAATGTTGCATCTGCATCCTATCCTCATCAGGAAGACGCCAATGCGCAGCAGGAGGCGTCGTGGACGCGGCTGGAGCACGGCATCGCCGTCATTGGCGGCAACGCCAAGGACGCCCCGCATACCATCCAGTCGTTCGAGAATATGGGACTTCCGAGCAACGTCTTGAGGTAGGTATGCATGGGTATCTTTGAGACTGCATGCTAACACTCGTAGCTGTTGTTTGTTCATGCTGCTTTCGTATGCATCCCATGGTACAGTGTGCTGCGCTCACGAGGCATCACAATACCTACGGCGATCCAGATGCAGGCGATCCCGTCGGTGCTCAGCGGCCGCGACGTCATCGGCCTCGCGTCCACGGGCAGCGGCAAGAGCCTCTGCTTCATCCTGCCGCTGCTGGTGCTTCTCTCACAGCAACAGCAGCAGGCGGGCCATTCTCGCTACACAGCAGCGCCACTTGGGCTCATCGTCGTCCCGACACGAGAGCTCATGGAGCAGATCTTCCACGAGCTCAGCTACTTTGTATCAACGTCATCAGCACCAACACATCCACCACCAAACAATAGCGCAAGCACCAGTAATGAGCCTCAGCTGATCCTCCAAGGCGATGCGTTCACTGTGCTCGGCGTCTGTGGCGGCATCTCACTGCAGCATCAAGTGGCTCAGCTCCAGCAACATAGCCAAAGCGAAATCGACGTGGTCGTGGCGACCCCAGGCCGGCTGTTGCACCTACTAGCCAGGGGTCTGCTCTCACTCCAGCAGCTCCGGTACCTGGTCATGGACGAGGTGGACCGCATGCTGGACATCGAGATGGAGCCGCAGCTGCGTCAGATCCTGCATCTGGCCAACGACGTGGGTCGTCAGACGCTACTCTGGTCCGCCACGATGCCGCACTTTCTCGATCGGCTCGCGCGCTCGGCCGTGCTCGACCCCATTACGATCCACGTGGGCATGGGCGCGTCGTGCAGCGGGAAGACGCCGCTGCAGATCACCCAGCAGGTGCTGTTTATGCGCTTCGCCGAGAAGAAAGCGCGGCTGCTTCAGGTGTTGCGCCAGATCCCGCAACCACCCGTGCTCGTGTTCTGCAACTCCCATGAGAGCGTCGACTTTGTCACACGTCTGTTAGCGAACGAACAGTTCCACGTCGCGTCACTGCATGGCGGCAAGTCCCAGTCCTACCGCTTCCAGGTCATCCAAGCGTTCCGTGAAGGGTATGTAGATGTGCTCGTGGCCACGGACTTGGCGTCACGAGGGCTCGACTTCGCCGATGTCGAGCACGTGGTCATCTTTGACATGCCGCACACGATCGAGGACTACGTGCACCGCTGTGGACGCACGGGGCGCAGGCGTTCAGCGGATGGGGGCCAGGTACGAGGGAAGGTGATAGCGTTCCTGACGATCGAGTGTGTTATTGCCAAGGAACTCAAGGAGCTTCTACAGGAGACCGGGCAGCCCGTGCCGCCCGAGCTCAAGATGCCGAGCCGGTTTTCCCAGTAGCACAAGAAGAAGACTTAGTATAAGCAAGTGATCAGTTTCAAAGCCTTTATCAACAACATCTACAACATAGCAAGCTACACACGTGCGCGTTCGTCCTTTGAGTACGGATAGTACTCTACGCATCTGTTTCGTACGCTCGGAACTTCTTGATCACGCCCATGAGCTGGTCGCCCGCGAATCGACCAAGACAGCCGCGTGCGACGCTCAGCTCTGAGAACGTTTGGACACTATCGACTAATGGCGACGACGACGACGCTGCTGGGTCGCTGCGGCTGATGTTGTTGACCGAAGCCTCAAGACACGCGTGCGCGTTTTTCACTCGTGCGATCGCCACTGGCACGGGCTCGAACGTGTGGTCGCCGTACTTGACGGGCGTCGTGTGGTCGCCCGTGACGACGATCGTGACCTCCTGGTCGCCATCGAGCTGCTCCTGGACGCCCCTAATGATGCGCGCGATCATCTCGTCGGCCTTCTCGATAAAGTGAACCTTCTTGGCGACGTCGCGGTCGTGGCCGGCATCGTCGACGGCCTTGACGTGCACAAAACCAAAGTCGTATTCGCCCTGGCGCAGCATTTGCAAGGCAGTGTCGGCCTTGGAGAGCAAATTGGTGTGATAGTCACCTGTCGCCCCTGGTGCCTTGATCAAGTCGAAGCCCAGTGACATGCCCAGACCCGCGATGATGCACGTCGGCGCGATCATGAAGGGCTTCATGCCATGGATCTCTTCAAAGGTTGGTACATTGATGCGCTCGCCCGGCCCTCGTAGCAACACGATGTTTGCTGGTGGCTCGTTCTTTCGCTCGCGCTCGAGATTGATCGGATGCGTCGATAGGTGGTGGTGGATCACGTCCGAGACTTCGTTCAGCACCTACAGTGGCAGGGGTGTAGGTGGGAATTCGGTTTAGAAATCGCTTCACAAAAGGAGTATGACCAATATCGCCAAACCTACCTTGCTGGAGTACTCGGCCTCTGGCGAGGCGTCCATAGGCTTGGAGGTCTGCAGTGGGAGACTACAACCAGGACACAACAGTAGGCACAAGTCAGGACACCAATAATAGGGGACCTAGGATAACAGTAGGATGGTTATACTTACTTGTCCTTGAGCGGGTCCGTGCCCGTGATCTTGTCGCAAAGACCCACGCCCTTGAAGACGATGCCGCAGCGGTGCTCCGTCGCGTACTTGGTGGCCACATGCACCTTCGGGAAGGCGGCGATGGGGATGCCATCCAGAAACGCGCAGAGCTCGATGCCCCAGGACGGGAAGTTGCGGTCCACGCGCCGCCGCTCGACCACCAACTCGCCCTTGTCGTTCTACAGATACGAATACCGGTCGATACATGGAGCCGATGTCAGCCATGCTCACAGTACTGATACAGTCAGTAACAAGACAGCACACCTTCTTGGCCGTGGCAAAGTTGCACTTGAATGCGACGTCGCCCTTGTTCATCGGCAGGCCGGCGCCCATGGCCTCAAACGACCCGCGTCCTCGGTAATGGCTAATAAACACACAAGTCAGTCACAATGGTAAGTAACAGCACTGTCATCATCCCCACAAGCGCTTCCTGTACGGACGTACATGACGGGGTCGTAGCCCAAGATTGACATGTGGGCTGTATCGCTGCCACAAGCAAATCCCGGCGCGACGGGGTCCAGCAGACCTGTTAGCCCGCCGCCTAAAAGACATACACATATATACACGCACACAGTCAGCCATTGTCTAACAACGCATAGCGCAACTCCCCCTTCACTCGTTCACACACAGAATGCGGAAACGTACGTGCGATGGCGTCCATCGCGGGCGTGCGCGCGGCCTCCAGCGGCGTCTTGTGCTCTAGCTCGTGCAGCGACACATCCGCAAGCCCGTCGATGAGCACGAACACGACCGTCTGCTTCTTCGCTACCACCATCTCGATCTTAATCTCCCCTCGTTAGCTCTTTTCCCAGTTTGCTTGGTGCTTTTGGCTGACTTTGGATGTCATTATGAGAGGCTGCACGCTGTCTTCAAATACCTTTTTATCATCGCTGCATCCGAAAGAAGGAGTCAACCTTCGAACAATATCACTTTCGTGTGCGACTAATTTAGGAACTGCTAAGCCCTACTTTAGCTCGTAGCTGTTTATGTGGACCACACTATCAATCGGGAGTGACGGCTCTTGAAATATGAGTGATGGTACATTTCCAGGTGAAGCGATCCACATGATGTGGAGCTGTCCCAGAAACCCAATGCTCTGGTTCGACGAACATTCTCACTGGCTTCGCTAAAGTACGAGATTGCGTTCTGAGAGTGAATGCGCTTTACCGTCGAGCCAAAAGGCCAAAAGGGCTGGACAAGGCTGGCCAACGAAGTCCTTTGTGTTGCGTCTCGACTGTTCTTCCACAACGGAACTTGACGCCAAGCAAAGAGCTCCACCCACTTAGCTACTCGTCCTCACCGACTCACTCACCCTCACACACCAGCTTCGCTTCCCCCAGCACCAGACAGACAGCAAAGATGGCCACCCGTTGCCAATTCGAGAACAGCAATGAGATCGGCGTCTTCTCTAAATTGACCAACTCGTACGCTCTCGTGTGCATCGGCGGCTCGGAGAACTTCTACAGCACGTTCGAGTCCGAGCTCGCGGATCACATCCCGGTCGTGCACGTGTCGCTCGCCGGCTGCCGCTTCGTCGGTCGCGTCGCCGTGGGCAACAAGCGCGGCCTGTTGCTGCCGAACACCACGACGGACCAGGAGATGCAGCACATCCGCAACTCGCTTCCGGACTCGGTTGTCGTGCAGCGCGTCGAGGAGCGCCTCTCTGCGCTCGGCAACTGTATTGTCACGAACGACCACGTGGCGCTCGTGCACACGGACCTGGACCGCGAGACCGAGGAGATCGTCGCGGACACACTCGGCGTCGAAGTCTTCCGCCAGACCGTTGCAGGCAACGCGCTCGTGGGCAGCTACAGTGCGCTCTCGAACCAGGGCTGCCTCGTGCACCCGCGCACGTCTGTGGAGGATCAGGAGGAGCTCAGTTCGCTGCTGCAGGTGCCAGTGGTCGCCGGTACTGTGAACCGTGGTAGCGATGTGATCGGTGCCGGCATGGTCGTGAACGACTGGACCGCGTTCTGCGGCCTCGACACAACGTCCACGGAGATCTCGGTCGTCGAGAGCATTTTCAAGCTCCAGAACGCACAGCCGACGTCCATCTCCACAACCATGCGAAGCGCGCTCATCGACTCCATGACCTAAGCAAGCCAAGCCACCCAACTACTCTATTGAAGACATCTGCATAGAAACAAAAGAGACGAAGAAAGGCGTGATCGACGGAGCGATACAAAATGGAGGAGAGCATACCATGGTGACCACAAGAGGGAGGCAGCAGGCGCATTCGCCAGAAGCTCTTTTAGCTGGACCTGTACACTATGCTTTTCCTATTCAATATCAATAAATTACAACCTTTTTTCTCTCACACATGCGACAGACTTGCTCAGTGATTATGGCACTTGAGGCTGCCGCAGGAGCTCGAGCTCGTAGAGGATGTCGTCGAGCTACCGAAAGATTCACAAACAAACAATGGTGGTCAGTGAGTGAGTGATCAGGTCAGTAGCATTAAACACGGCGTGGTTCACTCGCTTACCTGCTTCTTGAAGTGGCGAATCTCGACGTTCTTCGCGGCGATCGCGTTCTGGTGGATGCGCTCGAGCTGTATCTTCTCCAGCTCGCTGGACTGCGTCGCCTTGGAGAGCAGCACCTTCAGTTCAGCCTCTCGCAACAAGTGCTTTTGCATAAGCGTCTCGATCTTCATCTCAAGCGAACGGTACTGGAGCATCGAAGGCGTGCGTGGGATTGTGAGCTGTTCCTGTAGGTGAGCCACCTCGTTCTCCAGCCACGGTACGCGGTCTGCGAGTTCCTGGAGCTCGCGCTTCTGCTGCTCAGCTCTGGTGACGAGCTGCTGGAGCCGCTGGGTCTCGTTCGCGAGTCCACTCAGCTGACTCGTAACCTTTTCTAAGGCGTCTGCGCGCTCACGCGCTTGTGTCTCCAGTGTTGAGATTGTGTCTCTGTCTCGGAGCAGCTCGTCCTCGTGCGCCTCGTTCAGCGCGTCGATCTCTACCCGAAACTTGGCGGTGAGCTCGTCTGTAATCTGCTTCTTGAGCTGCTCCTCTAATACCTTAGGTGATCTGCTGCTACTGCGATCATTAGCATCAACCTGCAGAGTTTCATGCTCCATCATGAACGTCTGAAGCGTGCTCAGTGTCGCCACCAAGTGCGAACGAGCCTCTTCGCTCGCCTTCAACTGAGCCTCAAGGTTTCGCATGTATCCGCTCAGACTCTCGTTCTTCCTCGATAATTTCTCGACTTGATCGCTGTCTCCACTCGTCACTTCAGCATTTAGTGCTGCAGCATCACGCTGATGATGAGTGTGTCTGCCTGTTGCAGACTCTTCCTCAAAAGCACGAAGCTGGCTAGTGAGTGTCTTTATCGCGGTCTCTTTCTCTCGAAGCTGGCGCTGCAGATTCGTGATGATGATCGTCGAATCTGCGTACGAGAGACCCTGTAATTCTCGTCTCGAGGCGCTATCACCCGCTGCCTCTGATCCAGAGGGCGCGAAGCTAAACTGTTGCTTTTTCAAAGATCTGTACTTGGTCTCCCACCTCCGCTCCAGTTCCTTGATCTTCTCCGTGTAGAATTTTCGCACGCGCTTCACTTCGTCGTCACCATCGCAATCCCGAACACCAACAATAGTGGCGCCAGCTAAAGTCTGGCGCTTCGATCCAGCCTTACTGTGTCCGTTGCGTTGCTGCAGCTGCTTCTCTTGCTCTCGAATGCGCTTCTGAAACAACAGCACGAGCTTCTCCTGCTGCTGCCGAAAGCTCTTGAGTTTCTTCTCGTTCGCCTCTTGCAGCTGCTCGATTTCCTCTTCTTTCGCTCTCAGCTCTTGCTGATATGCGACGTCCATCGCCTTGATCGTTGACGCTTCCTCAGCTTTCCTGGAAGCAAGGATGAGGTTTACGAGACTGTCCGGGTGTCGCTTGCGCATAGCTTCTTCCAATTCCAACAACCGAGTTTCCAGCTCGTTAATGCGGCGAATGTCGGCAGCCGATCGATGGTGATGTTGAAGCTGAAAGGAGCTTTGTTGAGACTGTCCTAACTTCGTGAGTGGCGCCTTGCCAGGTGTACCGGACCCATTGCTGGCTCGCTGGGATCGTAGAGCTTGATTTTCAGACGCTAGTTGACTGGTTTCTTCCTTCAGACGCTTGATTTCGTCGTCCTGTGCATCGAGGAGTCGCTGGTTCTCGACGTACCAGTCGAGCTTCTTCTGAAGCGATATCAGTGCGTGTTCAGACTCTTTCTTCGCCATCACCAAGCTGTCTTGCAGCTTCCGCACCAGTTTCGATTCATCAGCGACTTTCACCAGGTCGATGCCTTCGTATCGACACTCGAGGTCAACCTTCGCCTTCTTCACGCGGTCCAGCGACAATTTCAGCTCATTCTCGCGCTGCTGGTGTGTCGCACGAGTTGCCGCGAGCTCCTCTTGAAGCGACAGCGCGTGAGCTTCCGCATGCAGGCGCGCTTCGACCGCGAGCCTGTACTGCCCCATGTTCGTGATGTCAACGCCACCATCGGCAGCATCACGGTGTTCAAACTGCTCTCGCAGCTCCTTCAACTGTTTCTTTAGCTGTTCGTTCTCCATGTGCGCATCATACTGGACACCTTGTTGGATTTTCTTAAGCTGACGCATCAATTGCTCGTTCTCTTTCTGGTACGCCTGGATGAGCGTCTCTTGGGTCTGAAAGGTGATGTGAATTTGTGAACATTGAACACAGATTTAGTGGGCCGCATGTGTGTTGACAGTACAGCTTCGGTGGACACAGAGTTTGTACCTGGATCTCTTTCTGCATCTTTGCAAGCTCGGCTGCTGAGATCTTGTGAGAAGCGTTTTCATTCTTGCTGAGACTATCGCGTCGATGACTGGATCGAATCGCCGGAATTTCTCGATTTTCTTCGACTTTGAGCGGCGCAGGGCTGGCGGGAATGGAACTCGCTGATACGTCATCGTTGATTTCATCACTTTCGTCGTCGTCACCTTCCGACTCTTGGATGTGGCGCTTGAGCTGCAGGATCTGTCGCTGCGCATGCTGAAGTCGTAGCACCAACTCGCTCTCCTTCGTTGTGCTTGATCGCATCGCTTGCATCTGATGTCGTTCCTGCTTGAATCTGCGTGACTGGCGCAAGAAGTCCTCCATCTCCTTCGACTCTTCTTCCAAGTCAATTGGCGGAGTGACATGCTCCATGGCGGGGCTAATAACACGGGGCTTGCGCTGCTTTTGATGAGCAGTGTGAGTACCCTTGTTGTGCGATGTCTCGACGATTCGTAGTGCCGATACATGACTCTGAAAGTGCTGAAAACGGTCGATAGTCGTGCTTTGCTTTGGGTGATCTTGTGTTACCGCTTCTGCTGCCGGTACAGTTTGCGTCAGTGAACTAGGGTTTGCACTTCTACGTTGTGAAGCAGCATCTCGGTCTCTGCGCAGGCATAGAGCATCAACAATGTTGTTAGTACAGTAGACACTGGTAGACAGTTTACACACTCGAATTCGACGTACAAGGTGAAGGTGTGGAAATCGTCATCCCCAAGATAATCTTCATCGTCTGGAGGTGGTGGTGGCGGAGGCGACTGCAGTTAAACAAATGTCACAAACACTGTCAAGAAGCGCGGCAAGCGACAATAGTGAGACTTAGCAACTGAGGATGTACCATTGAAACCGATTCGACTTCCACATCCGTGACGTAGTGCGGTAGATCTGACGCCTGAAGGGGTGGCTCTTTGAGTTGATCATCAGCGCCAGTCACACGTCCTTCGACTGTCGGCGCATTGTCAACCGCTACAGCAGGTACATCGCTAGTTTCTGGCACTGGCTGTGCAATGCTGGGAGTGATGGAGTCTGCGGCATCAGCATCTGCTAGTGGGCGTAAATACCAGCTTGGCAGCTCAGTTACTGCAGCAACAGTCGGTGTATCGTCTAGCTTGGCCACTTCGTCAACGAGGAGATCAGCAGTCACGTCTGACAGCTGTTTTCGTTTCATTCAAGAGCAAACGAATGAGAATTTGGCGCCCATAATCCCCAAAATCTTTACGCCCGAAGCACGCTCTAACCTTTTGATCGGCCTGGGCTTTACGGTTCTGCTCAGCAGGAGTGTCCTCCTCGTCTCTGCTTGCAGTTGATGCCCCTTCGTCTGCCTAAAGCCACAAACACATCCATTCTTAATCGCCATAACAGCTACAGACCATCATACCTCAGAGGTGAGAACAGTGCGTTGTTCTGACCTCGAAAGCTTCGTCCTCGTATCCGAAATCGTCTTGTTCTGCTGCGTACTCGCTACTTGTCACTTTCGCATCACTGGCCACCACTGGTTCTTCCTTTTGTCTCGCACCATTTGCAGATACGGGATCAAACGACGAGTTCACCGAGAAGAGCTCCTATCAAAGTCAGCACGTGTGAGTAGTTAGCACACTCGGAACGCAGTCAGACTCGTTTTGACCCATAAAAAGCAGTCAGTGGCAAATCAAAGCCGCTTGCACCTTCATCTTATCAAATTGGCTGATGAACGAAGATTCAGCGTCACTCTTGGAGATCTCGAAGCCCTCGCTCTTGCCGAGATACGACTCCGAGTACGACGACATTGGCGCGAGTTCGATGCCGCCCACTGTCGTCTGGTCCAACTCAAAGCCTTCATCTCCATAGTCGTCATTTGCATCAGGGTCATCCTGATCGTAGCTCTTGGCAGAGAATGTGTCGTTCTGAGTGGGGTATCGAGGGTTTGCTGCACAGAACAAGCGACTTAGTACCTATCAGCTTGATCAAGGTGCAGTCAAAATCATACGACGCACTCAGCTCGCTCTCCTCAAGCGCGTCGACGTTGACAGCAAACTTCTCACTGTTCAGACTCGACTATTCAAACAAAAACAACAACACTGTCAACTTAGCACCTTAAGGTTTATACTTCTAACGTCGTAATACAGGGCAGATCACGTACTAGCGACAAGCGAGAGCGTTGGAGCTTTCTCTTCGAGTAGAGTCCGACCTGTCACCATCAAACAGCACCACAACAACATGATCAGCAACGTCAACGACAACAACTGCAAAACACTTCAGCATACCTCGAAGTCTGCTGATTCCATGCCCAGCGAGTCCGACATGCTGAGGCGCTTCGCGTCGGAGTCGCTGCCGTCCTTGCTGCTATCATCATGCGATCCTGCTTTTCGCTCTGCCGTCACTGGAGCTGGCTGATGTGCTGACGAAGACTCACGTAGAGGGACTTTGCCACGATCACTACCCATATCATCGTCACTGCCACGCGGTTTCTACGCTCATCAAACAAGACACATATCAGGAGAGCTTCTTCCAAAGGCAAAATCTTGGCCGTTGCGATAAGTGTACCGCGTCGTGATCGCTCTCTTCATCGTCGTCGCTGTGTTTGCTCTCATGCTCATCGATTGTCTTCGGTGGCGGGACTGCTGTGCTGCCAGTGCGCTTCAAAATCTGCGCGACACGGTCTTCCAACGAAAGCACCGCTTTCGTCTACATAGAAAGACAAACGCTCAAGAGTTAGCAAGCCTCTCTATGTGTGGAATTTGTATGCGTGTGTGGGTGTCTCCACACCTCTTTCTTCGGAGGCAGTTCTTTCTTCTTTGTCTCGGTCTTCTTCGTTTTTTTCTTCTTCTTCCTACTGCTTTTGTCGTCGCTGTCTTCATCATTGCTTGCTCTCAAGTGGAACGACGAATCCAAGTCGAACGCATACGGGTCCGAGCTGATCAGAAACCATCGTCAGCTCCCACATACATTCAACAGCAGCCATTGTCAGCTGCAAACAACACACATAAACGGCCATACTCACCCTAGATCATTGCGACTTCCTCTGCGCTCCGTATAGCTCGGCGGTGGCTCTTCTTCTGAGTCAGAGAGCGCCGAGACGCCGTACTTCTTCTTGCTGCTCGTCTTCTCCTTCTTCTTGCTCTTCGCTGACGATGAAGAGGCCGTCTTGCCCGTGTTTCTGCTAGTCGCCAGCAACGCTGCTGCTGCCGCGGTCACTGCGGACGCCGAGTTCAGCTTCTTCTGCGCTGCTGTAGTTGGCGCCGCCCGCCTGCTGCTGACCGAAGGCTCTCGGAAAGACGCGGACATGGACGTCGAGTCGTCATCTTCTTGCAGGAAACTATACATTCGCGCATATAGCAGAGTGTGCTACGTTTGATGAGGAAGTCCAGACACATTGAGACGCACAAATAGAGCCACACGCACCGCTCAAACTCCTGGTCCGAGTCGTCGTCGTCCATGTCGCTTGGCGCAATGCAATCCGCAAAAATGGCATCACGATTTTTTCAGTGCAGTTCGTAAAAGTACGAATTGCACTTGAAAGTACAGTGAGCATCCAAAATAGAGTTCCCCATGCCATCATCGAGTGAGTGAAGAAGCGCCAGGCAGATCCGCACTTGCCGAGACGCCGACAAGCGATTGCTCCGTGCGTGTGCGTGTGAAGAGCCAAGAAAAGCAACGATTATGGGCGGTGACGAGAAGCGAGCGAGTGCGACCAAGGATGCTCTTGCTGGTGCGTGCCAGTGATCTACCATTTGTTTGACAGGTGTTTAGATGCCGTTTTGGGACATATACACACATGCGGAGGGGGAAGGAGGCTGGTTGGCGAGGAGGAAACTTGCAAGCGCTACGGGGCCCCGTTTCCCCCTTGAATGCCGTCCCCTATTGGTGAATGTGGGGCTTGCAGGGAGGAGCGAAGATGTCGTTATCTAGAGCGATGTTGTTGACGGGGTATGCCGATGCACGCTGCGTTTTTGTGTCGACTGCAGGCGAGAGCAGGATGGACAAGTTCCCCCCAGGGGAGTCGCCGATCCAAAACATGTACAGCTTCTGGTACATCAAGCGCAACACGGGGAACAAAGCGGTGCGTGCTCGGCAGGGCCGATTGCAATCTGTGTGACGGACTGGTGCTCACGTCTATTGCATTGCTCTATTCAAACAAAAACCTGTTGGTGACCACAGGAAAGCTACGAGAAGAGCATCAAAGAGATCGGCGAGTTCAAGACGGTGCGCACCTTCTTATAGCTATTTGATTCTTTGCTATTTATTACCCAGTCACTTACAACCACGCATGTGTTTCATTTGCAGGTGGAGGGCTTTTGGCGTCTGTACAACCACATGATGCGCCCGAACGACCTGCCGAACACCATGGACTACCACTTGTTCAAGACCGGCATCAAACCCATGTGGGAGGTACGCTGTGTTTCTCTTTCTCTTTGTGTTCAGAATCATTTTTACCAGGATCGTATGTGCTAAGGTTGTCCGATTTTGCTGTACACTTACTTACATACAGGACGGCGCCAACCGACGAGGCGGCAAGTGGATGGTTCGTCTGCGCAAGGGCATTGCGTCACGCTACTGGGAAGACCTGGTAAGCTACTTGTTAGCACGAGCGGCTATTTAGAGAGTCAATGCACTGATAAATGCCACTCTGTCGTGCAGGTCCTGGCGATCATTGGCGAGCAGTTTGACGTCGGCAACGAAATCTGCGGCGCGGTCATCTCGGTGCGCTACAACGAAGACATCATTTCGCTCTGGAACCGCAACGCGGACAACAGCGACGCGCTCAAGAGCATCTAGTACGTGATTCCTGTCCTCCTTGTTGCGCTTTGAAATGTGTGAAGGAGGTTTGATAAGTGACATCATCTCTAACAATGACTCGATGCGTCTGCCGATTACAAACAGCGATAAGATGCAGCAGGTGCTCAACTTGCCGCAGTTCATTTCGCTCGAGTACAAGCGCCATGACGCATCGTTGACGGACAACTCGAGCTTCCGCAACACGACGAACCCGTGGCGCTCGGACGGCAAGAACACTAGTGGCGAGGGCGGCAACAGCTCGGGCAACAACCAGGGGCAACGCAACAGCAGCCACCGATCGTCCGGCAACTCGGGATCGAACCAGAAGGACCCGAACCAATCTGGAAACCGTGGCGAACGAGGCGAACGCGGTGATCGTGCCGAACGAGGTGATCGTGGCGAACGAGGTGAACGTGGCGATCGTGGCGAACGTGGTGAACGTGGTGACCGTGGTGACCGTGGTGACCGTGGTGACCGTGGAGAGCGAGGAGACAATAGCAACAGTAGCGGGCGCTTTTCGCGCGACAAGCAGTCGAGCGGCACTAGCGGCGGACAGTCGCGCTCGGGCTGGAGAGACAGCAACAGCAGCAGCAAGCGTTCGTTCTTCCCCAAGGCGGGCGACGACTCCAACGAGCGATCCACCAGCAGCGACAGAACCAATGCGTGGGGGCAGAAGTAGTCCTAGGTGAGCAGGCTTCAGAAAAGGACGCGCCAGTACACAGCACTGCCAACAAAGGCGGACTACTAGCAGGAATCCTGCAGAGCAGATCCTACCAATCCGTTGACCCAGCAACGTGCGTGTGCTGCTGGGATAACGCAGTCAACATGGAGAGATGTTGTCTTCCTTCCAATCACCTTGTATGCGAATGTGTGTGGGCTCTCGTGGGTCTAAATTTACCTCCTCTAGGCTTTGAGAGACACCAGTTCCTTCCTTGTTCACAACAACATTTCCATTCGAGCAAGAAGCGCATTATCAGTGCGACTTCAGCTACTTTAAGGTGCAAGCATGGAGCAGGACGCGCTCAAGAACCGCAACAAGGGCGTAGAAATGAGTGCCGTCATCCGAGACGGTAGGTTGCTTCATTTATTGCTGACTGATCGCTAAGCTGTGTGCCGAAGTTCACGGAATTTTGTCTTGGTCCGTACCCACAGAGCAAAAACGCTATCGTGAGCACGACTCGCACCTCCAGTCCGCTCTCGACGAGACGTACGACTACATGACGAAGCATTTGGACCCAATACTGAGCCGAGCCGTCGAAGAAGTGCTGCTCTACCAACCTGACCAGACCGCTGACTTCCTCGCGCATTTTCTGCGCGACACGCTCAACCCGAAGAAGTACACCTACGTCGTAAGTCTGCGCTCACACTCAGATCTGTACAATTGCTCCCAATGCTCAGGCTTTTGAGAGACTCACAAGGAAAATGGTTGCGAACCACCAACCTATCGTTTGACACAGGAATTCAAGCGCCAGCAGTACTTTGACCGAAAAGTACGCAACCTCGTGGCTCTGGGGATGAGCTCGGCCGTGCGCGACCGCCCCGAGGACCCGAAAACGTACCTGGCCGAGTTCTTCGAAGAGCGCACCAAGTTTTACTGAGTCGCCTTGGGTTCAAGATTAAAGTGGGTTCCCAGAACATCACAAGCACAACAACAAATTTCATATTCATCTTCACTTTCATGGCCATGTCATGGCTCTGCATGTACGTCCGCTACACTTGTGCCCGACAATTTCTCTTGACTCAGTCGTCCATGCGGAAGCGCTCGACCTGGTTCTCGCGGTTCAGCTGCTGGAGGTCGTCAACCTTGTCGAAGAGGCCGAACTGGCCGCCTGTGTGGATGAATAGGATCGTCCTACCCGCGAATTTCTGTACGTTAACGTCGAAATCAGTCAGTCACGGGGCTGCAGTCAGTCAGAGTACTTCCTATCAACAACGCACCGCTGGGTCCTCGTTGAGCTCTCGGATGAGGTGGTAGAGCGCCTTGCCCGAGTACACGGGGTCCATGAGCACGCCCGTGGTACGCGCGACGCTCGTGATAAACTCGAGCTCGGCCTGCGTGCTGCGCGCGTATCCCGTGCCCTGCGCATTCGTGATCTGCAGGAACTCGCGCGACGAGATCTCGCCAGGCGCGCCCATCTCGGGAAGGATCTTCTTGTCAATGTAGTTGAAAAAGTACTTGTCACTGTCGCACACAATGTAGGCGTGGACTGAAGAAATCAACACATTCACAGAGTTGACAGTGAGTTGGACGATCAACTGACCAACTTTCTAGGCAATAGAACGGTGAGTATCATACCTGGAGTTCGGTCCTTAAAGGTGATCTGTCCATCAGGGTTGGATTTCGCATAGAGGTACGAACCAAGCCCAACGCCCGCGGCAGTGCCGCCACTGCCACAGGCGAACGCTAGGTCGGTCACGTCGAGCTCTTGTTCCTGGAAAGCATTGGCTCATTAGAAGCAGAGACAGAATTCAAGCGATAACGTTGAAGAAGCTCACCTGAAGCTGCTTGTGAAGCTCGTCGATGGCTTCAATGTACCCCCAGGTGCCGAGGCCGTTGCTGCCGCCCACTGGGATTGCGTACGGCTTGCGGTTCTCAGCAGTCAGACGCTCACACGTGCGCTACCAAGCAAGCACGATCACTACACATGAGCTCATTCCACAATAGACTATTCACGGGGATGCTGTTACAATACCTTGATCATCGCCTCGCTGCCGTATCGGCCGTACTCCTGGCGCGACATCTGGATGAGCGTCGCGTTCACCATTCTGCAGCAGCGAGCCATTAGCGAACGCTACCGTCCATCCGTAACCAGCAAATAGATAATCGCTACCGGTCAAAGAGAAGATTGCCGATGAGCCCCGGGTCCTCGTCGGGTTTGTTGGTGCGTAACAGCAGGTACGAATCGAGCCCGAGCATGCGCGCGACAGCCGCAGTGGCGCGGCAGTGGTTGCTCTGGATGCCGCCGCATGTCACGACGCAGTCCGCGTTCTGCTCGAGCGCGTCCGCCATGAGGAACTCGAGCTTGCGGATCTTGTTACCTGACGTCTCCATGCCGCTAAAGTCCTGCGTACACAGTACAATAACATATATAGTGCGCATCAGCATCCGAACTAAGGCGAACGAACAGCTCCAATGACTTTAGCGCCGCACATCTCGCTTGATGTACATCTTCACGCCCGGAGGCAGACCCGGCGGCGCGAACGGGAAGATGGGCGTCGGGAAGTGGCCCAGGCGCAGCTTCTTTGCCGGCGGGTCGCGTAGCGCGGACGCCCACTTGGGCGCCGTGAACGGCACGCTTCGTAGCATCGCCGGCTTGGCTGTTCTCGTTCGAGGATAATGGTACCCCTGACAAGCATGCATTCGTACTTAGTCGGACTGGTACGGCTTGGCCGGCTTTTGAAGGTTGAAGCCAAGCGCCGTCACCATTTACAAACGCAAGCAAGACGGCGAGCGATGGCGGACAACCCGCTCGCGGAACAGCGGCGGCTACGCGTACGTGATGCTCCTGCTCCTGCTAATGCGGCGAAGCGCTTATTGGTACTGCTTGTTGATGGCTCGACGCTACGCGTGCTAATGTTAGCGACTGCGCTCGTCTGTGTGTGTGTAGAAAGTGGAGAACCAGCACTTGGCGGAAGAAGCCAAGCGCCGCCAGGAAGAACTCCGCATTGCGCAGGAGCAGGAGCACCAGCGCACGGAGAATGGTTCACAGTACTGTAGTTGGCAGCACATAGTTATCACAGTTGATCGATCTGTACGTGTGCTGATTGTGTGCTTGTCATTGTCTACTCTGTGATCTTCTCTCAGAGCGAATCGCCGAAGAGCAGAACAAGCTGCACGAGCGTGAGCTCATTCGGCTCAAGCACCAGGCGGAGCTTGACCGTATCGCACAGCTAGAGCGCCAGGAACATGAGCTCACGTCAGGCATCGAGAAGCAGCTGCGACTTGTCGGTGCGTTCTGCACGGGTGAGCTCGGGTCTGAAGCAGAAGCGGTGGCTGCAGCTGCTGCTGGGCTCCCATTGAGCGTTGCGGTACTGTCGCTCAGCGCGCTCGAGACACCGATCACCAATGTGTTGGAGAGCACGATCGTATTCGTCGCAGACACAGAGGGTGGATTGCATGTGTACTCGCTAAAGAGCCGCGGACTCCTATTCAGCGCCTCCTTTGCAAGCTCGGACTTTGCGCTCCAGAGTCCCAGTGCCATGGTGAGTGAGGAACTTCATTGTGTGCACCTCATGATAACTCCACCATCGCGCTAATGTGTAGCTGGTATTTATTGCTTTCCTCATAGAGTGTCACCAGATCCGCGCATCTGATAGGTATACGCCTTAGAACTAGAAACCTGATCACCTCGAAGTCATTCTCTTGTCTGTGGTGACTGTTGACAACTGACGCGTGCAGTGTGTGATCAGGAGCGCAACGGCTGCGCGCTCATCGATCTGCGCGCGCTCTTCAAGCTCTATCACAATACGTCCGTTGATACCACATTAACCGCCAGCACAGCAATACTCGACGGCTCAGCAGCGCTCGTGTGGATCTACGGTAACGAGACCGGAGAGAGCGTCGACGATCCGTTCTCGTCGCCACGCGGGGTCGCGGTCGACGACACGTCCAATGAGCTCTTCGTGAGTGACCAGCTGCACCATCGCATAAAAGTGTACCAGTTCTCGCCCATCGCACTCGCGGACCTGCTCAAGTCTACCCAGAGCTCCTCCTCAGCAATGACTCAGAAACAGCAGCTGGCGTTGCTGAAGAAGACCAAGAGGTTCTCGCCACCAGTGGTTTTTAGTCGCGCGTTTGGCTCCAAGGGTCACGGTCGAGGCCAGCTGCAGTGCCCCAGTGGGCTCGACGTCTCGCACTACCACGTCGTCGTGTGCGATGTGGGCAACAGTCGACTCGCTGTGTTTGCCAAGCGAGGCAACTTT
Organism: Globisporangium iwayamae; assembly: GCA_023336215.1. Lineage (NCBI taxonomy): Eukaryota > Oomycota > Peronosporomycetes > Pythiales > Pythiaceae > Globisporangium > Globisporangium iwayamae. The sequence continues at coordinate 1,938 of JAADWP010000131.1, read as the reverse complement.
GTGCGCGGCATTGGCTCGAAAGGCTCGGGTGCGTGCGAGTTTCATGATCTGCGCGACGTCAAACTCGTCAACGTGCGCAAGGTACGAAGAGCTCTCTTTTCGAAAGTTGGATAGAAAGAATTGAGCATTGCCAATACTTCGCGCTGTGTAGAATGCCAACTGCCTTGCCTATCTGTGTGCTGGAAATGCAGCGCGTCATCTCGCGAGTTCTTCAGCCTGACGAGAGCACGATCTCCAGCGAGCAGTTTGAGATCGTCGTGGCAGACTTAGGCAACTTCCGTATCCAGGTGCTGAGTGAGAACGGCGAGTTCCTGCGGCACCTGTCGTTACTGGGCAGCAACCATCAGATCGTCTTCCAGCGCGACCAGCTCAACGCACTCCACACAACATTGTTGCGGGAATTTGCGGCGCTGAAGCACTTGTCACCACCGAGTCTCAGCGGATCGAGTATGAGCCAGTTGTATGCACTGTCCACACGGCTCCATCCATCGAGTCCAGCGTTCGCACGCATCACTGCAGCGCAGAGTCAGTGGCGGAAGATCCGCTCGCGTTTTCACCACCCGCTGGCGATCACGTACGCGACGGCGGAGCGCGAGCTCGTGTTCGTGGACCATGAGAACGCCAAGGTGTTCATCTATAACGCCGATGGCTCGCGTTCGAAATGGCTCGGGCTCTCTAGTGAACAGGCAGGTGGCGTTACGAGCGTTCACAGTGTGCTGCAGCTGTCCGTCTCCAGCCCTGATACTAGTGGCAGCACTGGCGATACCTGCCAGGACCGACTATTCGTGAGCGACCCGCAGTCGCATCGCATCGCAGTCTTTGATGCAAAGTCGTTCGAGCTGCTCTTCTTCATTGGCGCCTCGACGTACGGTGACCAGACCCTGTGCTCCCCTGGTTTTCTTTCAGGCGAGCTCCACCACCCGTCGTTTCTCACACACTGCACCAAGAGAACTGCAGACACCAGTGCCACCACAACAACGCAGCTCCTGGTCGTGAGCGACAGTGAGAATCACAGCATCTCACTTTTTGACGCCTGGTCGGGGGCTTTTTGCGGACGAGTCGGAGGCGGCTTTGGCCACTTGGACGGGTACCTCGACTCCCCACAGGGCGTCGCGGTCTCGGAAGACAGGTGGCTGTACGTTTGCGACCAGCGCAACCACCGCATCCAGCTCTTTGATCTGCTGGAGAGTGGCGAAGGCGATGCGGAAACTGAAGATGGAGCCGCAACCATCAGGTTTGTACGCGCATTCGGTCGCTTGGGCCATGCGCCTGGCGAGTTCAGCTTCCCATCCGCAGTAGCGATCTGTCCAGCGCTCCCGCAAATCGACCCAAAATGCAGCCTCGGACTGCATCGCGAAGCCAAAGTGGTCGTGGGCGACACGGGCAACCATCGCGTGCAGGTGTTTTGTACGAAGGACGACACTTCTCAGGCGCTGCTGCTGGTGCTGGATGTGCACCTCACGCCCCTCGACCAACCGCTCGTGTCCATGGGCGTCTACGTAGATCCACGCAGTGGTTCAATCCTTGTTGCTGACGCGGCCAACAAGTGCGTGCTTGTCTTTCGTCGTGATGGAGTGTTTCTGGCCGCGTTTGGCTCGACGGTCGAGCCCGAGAACCGCTTTGAACGGCCCACGAGCATTGCATTCGTCAGCACAACGGGGACAACCACAGAAGGCAGACCTGAGGCTCTAAATGGCCAGCTGCTGATCGCAGATGCCGATCGAAGTGACGTGTGCGTGTTTGAACTGCGTTAGGAGCTATGAAGAGATTGTCAGTCAGTTAGGGGTCAACGGCGCAGTGCTGTGCTGATTGCCCAAGCAAGTCAGTGCCCTGTGGTCCTGCTGATGAATCTTTCGAGTGAGAGCAGTAGCCGCGACTCAACCCAATCAGCCGAGTCGAGCCGAGCCAAGCCAAGCGCAATGCCAAGTGGTTGGTTTC
>JAADWP010000130.1:0-42725 GCA_023336215.1 Globisporangium iwayamae | reverse complement strand
TACAGCTTCAGCAGTATCACAATAGACAGCAGTCTATGCGTAAAGAGAACAGATGCTGCAGTCGCACTTAAACGAATCCATTGCGAAACAGCCAGCCCCTCGCAATAATATTCAGCATTCCCAGCATCAAGAGAGCGACGATCTACGATGGCTCGCTCGATGCACGACGGCGGTGTGCTCTGCCGCTACTTCTTCCAAAGCACGATGGCGGAGGACGACGGCTCACCATCCCCATTGGAGCAGCACATGTCGTCGCTGCTGCTCTCGAGCGAGCCGACGCTGGACGAGCTGCGCCGCAAGTTCCCCTTTGAGGGCATGTACCACTTCCGCCTTCAACACCCGCTGCCGGCACCCAACGGCAAGCTCTCGTCCTACTGCTGGCTCGACCTAACGGACCCGAACCATGTACTGCCTGTGATGAAAAACCCGCACGCTGAGGTGCGCGTCAAGGTGCTGCAGCTCTCGCACGAGCCAGTAGCTGCAGAGAACGAGAAACAGCAGCAGCGGCAGTGTCTTCAAGTGGACGTGCCGGAAGACCGCCAGTTCGACGCGTACTTCCGCTCGCAGCAGCCGCAAAAGAGCCGCTCAAATGACAGCTACGGCACAAACCAGCAGCCACAGCACCAGCAGCAGCAGGACGTATCGAGTGTGCTCTCGGGCGTCAAAAAGGCGCTCGCGTCCAAGATGAAGCAGTCCGCGATGGCGCAGTCGCTCCAGAAAAAGTCGGCCAAGATGTGGGACAAGGTGGTGTCGGGTGGGCTTTCTGGTTCCCCCAGCAATATGCCACCGACAGCTGCAGCATTGGCGCAGCTCGCGAAGCTCGTGGGCGCTATGAAAGCGCCGCTGCACGAGAGCAATCGTGACCACGTAGACTTCCTCAATCGCCTCTGGATCTCGTGCTTTGACGGCCAGCCGTTCACGCTGCGTGGCGGAGGGTGGGACCGTCTGGGCTTCAACTATGGTGACCCGATCCGCGAGCTCCAGTTCGTGCTACCGCTGCATTGCCTCGTGTTCTTCCACGAGGTGCACCGCAACGTGGCGCTGCCGATGCTGAGCGACCAGGCGACGGCGAACCCAAACTCGTACCCGTACGCGCTCGTTGGCGGACAGGTGACGTTCGTGGTCGCAGAGCTGCTGCAGCTGAAGGACGGCGCGTGTCTGGGCTCGGAGCGTCCGTTCTGGCGGCTCTTTGAGGACCCGATCGCGTTCTTCGAGCTCTTCAGCATCGCCTTCCGCGCCTTCGACCAGTCGTGGAAGATGAACGCGAACAAGTCGAGTGAGATTGGCTTTCATCTCGACTACGCGGCCGAGTTCTCGCAGGAGTTGTTGCGACGGAGCCCCGAGAATGTTCCTGCGCTCGTCGAGATCGCGTACCAGATGCAGAACTGGTGAAGTGAGAGACGAGTGGGTAAATTGTTGTGAACACAAGAGATTCAAAGGCACACCACAGTATTATATTAGCAGCAGCTTCTTCCATACACAACCAAATTCAAGTGGTTCTCTAAACGCTGCTTCTCTACACAAAAGTGTTCACCAGAGAGGTAGACGTTGCTGAAGAGACAGCGAGACGAGCAATGTCCTCCACAGTTGGACCCTCCTTCTTGGACACTTGTAGCAAGTCTGCTAATAAAGAGAAACCAGCTTGCGCTTCGTCGCTCTTCGCTCTCTGAAGCAGGCTCGCGACGATCTCGCGCCGTTTCTTCTCGCTGTCGATCTGCGCGAAGAGCTCACTTGCATGAATCGTGTCATCCTGTGCCAGACATCCATTTAGGACAGCACACAGCGAGCCAAATACCAGAATCTTGCACGATTAAAAGCCAGTTGAACGCACCAGCGACGATCTCGAGAGCGCACGCGCTAGCGTTTCCTCCAGGCGGCGAAACATGAAAATCACACCCGACGTGCTGATTGCCGCGAGGACGCGCTCACTCTTGTCCGAGCTCTCGAACACATCCGCTATTCAACACAACATCGTTCATGAGTTCGTTGTTAGAAACGACTCAGTTCATCAAGCATAGAGCGGAACAATGAAAAGATAGATAGACTCACCACAAAACATGAAGGACGCAGGGTAGAGGATGCGAAAGTGGACGACCGAGTCGGGATCCGCCACAACGAAGATGCGGCCGCTCCACGTGCAGGCGACGAGCTGGATGTCATGCACCAGAGTTTAGTTCATTAGCATCGGTCCGTCACAATGTGTATAGTGTTGTCGCGTAGTGGACAGCAGAAGCAAAGCATACCGCATCGCGATGCTGAGAAGCTGACGATGGTGACGAAATGTTCAGCTTGTCCAGCGCAACGATAGCCTCCGATAGCTATTCCACACAACAGACACTCTTCAGCATGCGTTCCACAGAAATGCAAGTCCAACTGAGCCATTCGACGCACCTTCATGCTCCACTGCTTCTCGTGAGGCGCATTGAAGACCGAAATCGTCCCCGAGAGTGACGCCATCGCCAGATTATGAGCGTCGTCATCATCACCACCACTGGGACCTCTTACGCCGTCCACAATGTACGCGGCCTCGTCATCGAAACCCACAGCGTGCGGCCCTTTCCAGACCTGCACCGTTCGCTTCTTCTGCAGATCGTCAGCGCCTCCGAGCGTCGCGACCTGGAAGAACTCACCCGAGGTGCAGCGCACCACCAGTTGGCTGGTGTCACTGGCGTTGCTGGTGTTAGTTCCGCTTGCAGTCGCCCTGAGATGCTGGAACGACTCGATCTCGCGCTTGATCTCGAACTTCTCGAGCTGCTTGTACCCACCGAGCTGTTCATTGTTAACATAGAGCCAAGTGAGTAGTATAAAAGGCTATACAGCTAATACAAATACATACGATGCGCACTTTCGATACAAACAATAGGTAAACGCACCGCATTCGAGTCGGCGCGGTAGATGTAGAGCCCGCCGTTGCGCGTGCCGACCACGAGGTCGCCGTCCAGAATCGCCAGGTCACACACATTGAGGGACACGCGCTGCAAGTCAAGCATTCGTCATTAGCCTCCTAGATCAGTGCTAATACGATTGTATAACAGCTTCACGCACAAACTCGGAGGACGGGCGGAACTCGTCGCCGCTCTCCGTGACCACAAAGCACGAACCCTCCGCCGTCGCCACGAACACGCGCGCCTACATTCGCCATACAGACAAAGCGATAGTCAGCCTCTAATTGTTGCGCGTCGCTCATAACAGGCAACAGGAGACGCACGCACGTCGTTCGCAGAGACCGCGTCGATGCAGATGGATGTCACAGAGCCGTCGACCGTGCAGCTCCGCCATTTCACCAACCGGTCCGCCTTGATCTGCACGTGTTCACAACAGAGAGACGGCATCCTATTAGACACATACACATACACATACACAAGCGCTCCATGGATGGATACACGAAGCCACTCATGCACCTTGTAGATCGCGATGTCGCCCGTGATGGAGCCGAAGATGAGCTCCGTGGCGTCGTCGCCGTCGACGTCGCCGATCGCGTGCGCGTTCGGGAGGATCTTCCCGTCGAGCTGCGTCACGAATGTCGGCACGATCTCTAGCTGCATGTGCACACACGTTTAGACAAATACTGTACACATGGGTGGCGAGCACGTGCGCGCAGAAGCCATTAAGACCACGAGCAGAGCAGAGCAGCAGCAGAAAGCCGCGATCACATGTACGAACCTGTCGCATGTTGGCTTTGGTCGATTTGATTGACTGCGCAATCTGCTGGTCTGAATCCCAGCATTTGGCTGGTGCATCGAAGTTCTCGCATCCCATAAGAAAACAAAGGATATAATTTTACACATTTCATATAGGCTTGTATTTACGAAGAATCTAATATGACTCTTCAGGATATATATTTATACAGGAAGCTGAGGCAAGATACACTTGGCTCGACGGCACCCTTTTGCTCGTCATTTCAGAACCTGCGCACTGGCACACGAGTGACAATGCTGCTCCAGTCCCAATTGCGCGCGTCCACGCTCCAGTGCCTTGCTGCCAGAGCTGCTGGCCACAGATCTGCTAGCGCTGCTGTCACGTCTTCGCTCCGTCTTAGCACCACTCGCATCGGCGCCGCTGCTGCTACCTGCGCGCAGTCACCACTGTTCACCACCAGTTCCACGAATGTCGTTCACTTCTCTTCCTTCGCACGCGAGCGCTTCGCCTCGTCATACTCGAAGCGCAAAGAGGGCAACGAGGCCGCTGAGAAGAAACCGGAGCTCAACGTCAGTCGCATCGCAGTGATTGGCGGTGGAAATATGGCGGAGGCGATCATCACGGGCGTGCTCTCGCAAGAGCTGCTTCCGCGCGAGAAGCTCATCGTCTCGGACCCCAACCCAGGTGTGTGTGTGTGTGTTTGTGACAGTATGACCTATTATAATCTATTGCTGACTTGATTGGTGATTCTCGCTACGTAGACATCCGCAAGAAGTACCAGAGCAGGGACATCCTAACGAGCGACCGCAATGTCTCGGCAGTGAAGGACGCCGACGTGATCATCATGGCGGTCAAACCGCAAGTGCTCCACGACGTCTGTGCCTATGACTATCTGTTGGTAGCTGAGCCACTTAGTTGTTGAATGTCTAATGATCCGCTGCTTTCTTTTTGTGTGGTTGCAGGTGATGGAGAGCTTCCAGGACGTGATGAAGCCGGATGCGCTTGTGATTTCGGTAGTCGCTGGCGCCACCATGGACGGTAAAGCGACACAACGTTTGCACTAAACTCTGCATGAATGGTAGTACATACTAATCAAATGAGACCCAATCTTTTTCTTTACAGCGATGCAGAACGCCCTCGGTGACGAAGCTCGCATCATTCGCACGATGCCCAACACCCCGGCGATGATCGGCGAAGGCATGACGGTCTGGTCGCAGACGTCGGAGGTCACGGAAGAGCAGCACGAGCTGGTACGTGTATGCACGTTTCTTCTACGACTCGTACTTGTCTGTAGGTTAACCACTGTGGTTTTCTTGAAATAGACGAAGCGCATCCTTGGTGCATTTGGTATCGAAGTGTTCGTCGACGATGAGAGCGCATTGGACATGGCGACTGCCCTGTCCGGCTCCGGGCCTGGTAAGCCTATTGTACTGTATAGCTTTTTGTCAATCCGTGTATCGTAATGCTCACTGTCTCTCTCTCCCTTGCTCCTCTAGCGTACTTCTTCCTGGTCGCTGAAGCGATGATCGACACGGGCGTGCACATGGGCTTCTCGCGCGCGGTCGCGACCAAGCTCGTGCAGCAGACGATGCTCGGCTCGGCACTCTATATGCAGGCGTCGGACGTGCACCCGGTGGTGCTGCGTAACAACATCACGTCACCGGGCGGTACCACAGCCGCGGCCATGTATCGTGCTGAGAAGAATGGTTTCCGCGCCGTCATCTCCGACTCGATCTGGGCTGCGTACGAGCGCTGCGTGGAGCTCGGCTCGCCCACTCCCGTGCAGCGCAAGCGCCCACGCTCGTAGACACGCTAGTCTAGTAGGCATAGCGACGTGCCTATGCACGCACACAGACAAACAAACAGTACACATAGTTCGCATTACACGGAGCTCTCCATTGCTATCGCCTTCGTTGCTTGCCGTTTGAAAAGATCGCGACGCTTTGCTTGAGTGTCGTCACACATCCCACTCTTGCTTTCCTGATTACCCTATCTACTTCATACTCCACTGCAACATGCACTTTGACAGGCTGGCTATTTTCCTTTTGCGACTTATCTTGAAGTTTGTATGGTACGCCTCCCGAAGAGGCGTGCTCCTCATGTGTGAAGAAAAAGGAAAGCCGCCATTTCCGCATTGGCTAGCGCCCGCGCACTCGTCCTTCCCTCGCGTCTCGTCTTCCCCCTGCGCGTGTGAGTCTGTCGACACCAAGTGATCGACCACCAAACCTCCGACCACACTTTCTCGTTAACGCACGCGACACGATGGGCCGCCGCTCTGTCTCGCCGCGCCGCCGCAGCACCAGCCGCAGTACCAGCCGCAGTCTGAGCAAGAGCCGTCGCGAGCGGTCCCGCTCCCGGTCCATGTCTAAGAAGCGCCGCTCGCGCTCGCCGTCGCGCTCACGCGTACGAGATCATAGCAAGAACAGTGACCGGCGAGCGCTGGGCAGTCGCAGCCGCAGTCGAGAACGCAACGACTCGCGTCGAGAACGCTCTCGGTCACGTGAACGAGGTGCTCGTGGCGGTGCTTCAGGACGGTTTGGCGGAGAACGAGGAGGCGGACGTCCGCAGCCGCAGAGTCTTCTTGTGCGTAATCTGAGCCCCAATGCCTCACCAGATCGCTTGCGCCGCGCATTCTCCAGACGAGAGGGCGACATTCGCGACATCTACCTCCCGAAGGACTACTCGACGAACCAACCGCGGGGCTTCGCTTTCATCGAGTAAGCTTTTCGCTTTCTGGCGACATGCATTTGTGAAAGTGACAGCACTAACTTGCGTGCGTGCGATTCCCTGGTATCAGATTTAACGATTCGCGAGATGCACGCGAAATCAAGTACCAAATGGATCGCTCGACTTTTGAAGGACGCGAGATCGCAGTGCTCTTTGCGCAGCAGCGACGCAAGACTCCGGAAGAGATGCGAGAGACGCCACCATCGTACGCTTATCATCATTTGGATTTGTGCTTTGAACTGTGGATGTGGATTGTGACCCTCTAACCGTTAGTTTGATTATATTTTCACAGCCCTCGCACTTCACGGTCTCATTCCAACTCTCGTCGAAGGTTCGTTAGTGTGCTCTTCAGTTTATCGAGTGAGGAAGGATGCACGCTAACTAGTTGTTTCCTTTGGTGAATTGTCTTCTTTAGTGAGAGTCCGAGAGATCGTCGATCGAGGTGATTCTTGAAGATGAGGTTTTCTCAAGACGAGCGAGAAACCGTGAGCTGCCGTGAATCTCGTACAAGTATGTGCTGGGGCTCGAGATGATCGGCCGCCGACAGAAGCCCGCCTCGAGCTGGTTGTCGGATGTAAGCCATACAGTCTCTTCTTTTTACCACTAGAGATCTTTCGTCAATCTGACACATGCCAGTGCGATTTGATCCATACTTCACAGTACTGATGCGTTAGACGAGTATGCATGGAGGTTGTGTGACAATGTCTGTTTCGGCGCATCTCAACATTCAAGAAGGCCGTTTTAGTACTCGCCTTTGCCGCCTCAGATGGTTGAAGGACGCCAGTGCACAAGAAGATACTCAAGAAAAGAAACACAAAACAAGACCCTGCATTGTAACCTGATCAAGACACATTTTGAAGCGTGAAGAAGTAAACTCAAGGCACACGATGTTGAAGCTGATCCAGTTTTGCGAGTCCGAGGGAAAATGCTTGTATGGGTTGGGAAAAGCTGCTGACGAAGAGATTACCATGACCATCTGCATCCAAACAAGGTTCGAGGTTGCCAAGTTACCGACGTGCAATTTTGCTGGAATGACATCTTCGGTGCTGCTCTCATTCCATGGACAGATTGTGTCGGACCTCGCACGCTGAACCAAGTGTGGACTCACTCACTGACTAACTCACGGCAAAGAAGAACAGCTCTATTCAACAAGAACAAACATTCACAGCAATCCAACCAGAGATAGATTGACTACTCACTCTAGGATGCATCGTACCGTCTAGCCGCCGATCAAGATCATCGGGCGGTTCTTCGCCTTGGAGATGCCGTACATGTCGCCATGCCCGCCAAGCGCGAACTTCTTCCGTTTCACAGCCACGTCGATGATGTCACGAATGTCGTCATCCGGGATGTCGTAGCGCATTGCGTCACGCAGATTCACCTCCGAGTTGCCGAAGAGACAGACCTTCAAATTGCCGTCCGCCGTCAGCCGGAGCCGGTTGCACGAGCCGCAGAAGTGCTCGCTCATGGAAGTGATGAAGCCGAACTGCCCCGTGAAGCCGGGGATGTGAAACGCCTTCGATGTGTCATTCGGATCATCTTCCAGCTTCTCGACTGCCGGGTACTTCTCACGAATCACGGCCATCATCTCCTTGAAGGACACGAACGTCTCGTCGTTCCACTTGTTGCTGTCGAAAGGCATCCACTCAATGAAGCGCACGTCGACCGCCATCTTCTCCGTAAACGCGACAAAGTCAACGATCTCATCCATGTTGAAGTGGCGCATGACGACGCAGTTGATCTTGACGGGCGAGAAGCCCAGCGCTTGGGCTTCCTTGATCGAGTCCATGACGCGCTGGAAGCCCTGCCGTCTCGTGATGTTGGCGAACTTGTCTGGGTGCAGCGTATCCAAACTGATGTTGAGTCGATCGACGCCTGCCTTCTGCAGTGCCTTGAGCTTCCGCTGCAGCACAATGCCATTCGTCGTCACACCCACCGAGTTGATGCCGTCGATCGATCGCAACTGCGCCACCAGGTCCACCAAGTCACGTCTCAAGAGCGGCTCGCCACCGGTCAAGCGGATTCGATTCACGCCCGCGGCTGCAAAGAGTTTTGCCAGGCGGATGATCTCGGGCGTCGAGAGCAAGTTGTCCTGTGGCTGTAGATCCACACCGTCCTCTGGCATGCAGTAGAGACACCGCAGGTTGCAGCGCTCGGTCAGCGAGATGCGCAGATACGTGTGTTCGCGTCCGAAGCGGTCAACGAGCTGCGGCGAGCGTTCTTTCATGCGTTCCTGTCGGCACATGTTCATACAGACACAGACACAGACATAGACATATCAATTAGCACCAGCACCAGCAACTCACAGCCAAAGATAGCTCTCCATGGTTCAGTCGCTTACCGCTTCTCGGATCTGCCGCAGCATCTCACGAATCTGCTCGAGAGACTCCTCGGGCGTCGGCCGCCGCATCTCATCATCACCATCACCACCGCCGTCTTCGGAAGGGACAGCAGTCGCACTCTTGTTACTCGCCTTGAGAAAATCAGCAAAGCCCGGCCCCTGCTCGATGCGCTTCTTCCACTCGGTCGACGTGTTGGTGACAGCGGCGGTGGCAACAGCACTGCTGCTGCTGCTCGCGGCTCGTACGCTCGACTGAAAACTTTTCGCTGCAGTCGAGAGACGCACTGCTGCTGCTGTTGCTACTGATGTGCCTTGCGTCGCATGGGGGTGCCATCGTCTCGTAAAGCTCGAGCGCACGCTACGCATCTTGCTGTTAGTTTGCTGTCTATGGTGGGCCAAAATGAAAAGTGAATGCGAATGCGCGCTCTCTTTCGCTCTGTTTGGATGAGTGAGCCGATTTTGACAGGCTACAAACCCTTTATAGTTTCATGAGCCCATTTATTTTTCAAAGAGGGAAATAAACTTGCGCAATTTCATTTGGGTTTACTATAGAAGGATGACTCTCATTATCACTACTTCAGTTTTGAGTGCGTTTTGAGGAAACAGATTCCCTCCCACATCACCACATCATCATCACTCACACCAGCGGAAATGGACAACGTTTGCGCATGCCATTTGGGTCGCTTGCCACGCATGCCAGGCTCTGTTCTGCCAATACCCACACTCTCATCACGAGGACCTCGACGCCTTCGCGACAGACCCGTAGTCGTCCTCAAGCCGCTGGCGTAGCAGCAGGCGCCGCACGAGGCGCTCCCAGCGCTTGGCGATGAGCTGCTGGTTCTTCTCGATCGCCTTCTCGATCGTGCTCTGCTGCATGTGCGCGTGCGCATCTGTGAGCAGCTCAAGTGCGCTCTCAGCGACCACAATGCCGTCGAACTTAGGCACGTTGCGGTCGTCTTTGACCTCGAAGCCCACGACAGCCGGCGCAAAGTCCACGCCGAGCTGCTGCGCAACCTTCTCAATGCGCGGCAGCTGCACGTGCACGCCGTGGCGCGGGACGTGAGCCGCGCTCCAGATCTCAATGTTCCCGTACGAGTTCTTGGGCACGACGCCATTCACCACGGGTGGCGGTACGAACGCGCTCGTTTGCCACACGCCAAACATCGCGCGTGCACCGTCGCGATTGGCCGCATGAGCAGCTCCACCGTTGTCGCCAGTATTGTCGTTGTCGTCACTGTCGGAATCCTGAGCAGCGCCGCCATTGGACCCATGAGCCTGCTTCCCTCCTTTCTTGTACCACTTAACTGGCGTCTCGCGCTCAGAATCTTTTACCTCACGGCCGAGCCGGAGCCACTGGTACGCCGACCGCGTGACTTGGACGTGTTTTTTTAGGAACACGGGCTGACCGTTGAAGATGCCAACCGCCTTGCGAGGATAGATGCACTCGAACCTTCCCAAGTGACGCTCGAGACAGTACAGATGGTGTTTCTTAAAGGCCTCGATGCTTGTGGGCATCTCCTCCGACTCGATCATCGCCAGCAGCTTGGCCTTCTCGTCCGCCAGCAACTTCTCTTCATCTTGGTCTACAGTACTGGTCTTGAATAAATCGTATCCAACGACAGGGAGTCGCTTGCCCATGGTCTCTGCATTCAGCACCTCCAGTGCCCCTCCCATCCACTCGTCTGCAATGCGGAACCGCAGACTTTTGCTCCACTTGGCTGCGTAGCGGGGCGTCACGTCCACCAGTCGATCACTGGAAGTGACACCCACGACGTAGCTGAACGGCGCGCCTTTGCCTCGAAGCGCCTCGATCTCACGCGGCTGCCCAACAAGCTTGCGGATTGCGTCCACGTGGACCCACACGCGCTTCTTCTCGTCATAGACTTCTGTCCAGACCCAGAAGCTCTGCGTGGACATGATCTCGGTATTCACAACTTGGTCTTGTTCCGCTGCTCTTGGTGTTCCTGACTGCGTACGCGATCGCTTTCGACTGCGACTGTTACCACTCACTGGAGACGCAGCAGAGGACGCCTCGAACGCCTTGGTCTGCTGCACCAACAGCGCATCGAGTGCACACGTGTGGCGGCAATAGAGACGAAGAGCGCGACAGAGTGCCGTGAAGAGCACCGCCAGCTCGTAGTCGCGGCCCTTTCGATCGAAGAACACCTGCATCAATCTGGCTTCGGTCACAAGCTCGCTCCATGTACCATTCGATCCACTATCATCACCACCACTGTCATCATTATGAGCAACAACCTCAGAGGCCGAGAGCACGTGGAAGTGCTGGTTGTACCAGCGTACGAGCATCTCGAGCGAGTACTTGAGCGGGTGGCGCTTCATCTCCACGTAAAAATCGAACGCGCCACTGGATGTGATGGAGAGCAAGAGTCCGCGCAGTACGGGTGACTGGCAGAGCGCGTTCCACTTGAGCTGCATCGCAAGCAACAGCAGCAGGTGGCTCTGGTGCAGCGTCAGCTCGCGCTCCTTGTCCGCTTTCGACATGCGCATCACCGCCTTCCGCTTCTTCTTGTTCTTCTCTTTCTTCGCGGCCTTCTGAGCTTCCTGTTGCAGCACCTGGTTCACCTGCTCCCAATTGACCTTTTGCAGATTCGTCAGCACCTGCTCGTCGCTGTCATTGCCATCGCTGTCATCGTCCATGGCTTCTACATCGGGTTCTTCGTATATTTCGTCGCCGTCATCATCGCCATCAGCACCTGCATCGTCGCCACTACTACTGCTAGCATCGTCTGCTATTGCTTCTGCATAGTCGCTGTGACGCTGTGGTTCTGTGGCGGCTGGCGTGTGTACTGTTGTTGATTGTGTCGCGGCGGACGAGCGTGGTGTCTCGGCGACGTCCTCCCAGTCCACCTCGTCGGTTTCCTCCAACTCCTCCTCCGAGTACTCAAACTCCTCTTCGTCGTCTTCTGCTGCATCTACGACTATTGTTGTTGCTGTTGTGCTACTGCTGGCGGCAGCAGCAGCGGTGGCGTCGTCGTCCTCCATCCACTCGACGCCGTCGTCGCTGTCCGCCTCGCCTTCGGAGCTTTTCATCTTGCGTTTTGTTCTGCAACTTTGTGGCGTTACCTATTTTAATAGTATTTAGAAATTGACTGTTGATAAATTGCTAAGAATGAATAGCAATTTACAAAACCTCGTTTGTAACGATGCTTGGGCCACCAGCTAAGAACGTCGCACTGTTATGGACGCGCGAACACCGACGGCTTTGGCGGCCACAAGCACGACTCGATCTGGACGCGCAGTCTGCTTGCAGCCTCTGACTGTACGTGGTGGTGGCCATTGCTACTGCTATAGCTGCCACCAGTGGACGAAGCCTCCCTCTCGTTCTCCTTATTGTTGTCACCGGCATCCGTGATGTCTGCATGCGGGCTCGTTGTCTTCGTGTGCTGCTGATGGTGAATCGGGTCTTCCTGGGTCTGGTCGGAAAGTGTCTGCATTTGGCTCTCGAGACGACTCAGACGCTCCTCAACGCTCGAGATCTTGGTCATGAACGCGCTCGAGAGCCCAGCGATCTGGCTGCTCAGCGCTGCGAGAGTCTAATAGGAAGGAACACGACAACAAATCGTCAAGAGCCAAAGCGAAGCAGGCACCAGCGTTGAGCTACTGCTGATAGCACTACTTACTTACCTCTGCCAGGTCTGCGTTATTCGATGCACTTGGACGAGGAGCAGCTTGCTCTATGTGATGAGTTGTCGCGAGGGTATCCGGTCTCGTATCGACGTCGCCGTTCTCTATTGCGAACTCATGGCTGGTATTGAAGTGGTTGAAAGCACGATCGTCCTGTTGATCGTAGTTGTCAAAGGAGTCGAAGGTGACCTGTTTCCGCAGTACATCAAGGCCATGAGAGGCGCACATTAACAAACGAGAGCACCCAGGAATGACCGCCACTGACCTTGCGAGCATGCGTTACACCATTTTGCTCTGACGACGATCGCTGGGAACTTGCACTCCGTGTGTTTCCCTGCCTTTTTTCAGAGCTCAAGCGCTCGGGTGAAGATGCACTCTCTGCACTAATCTTTCGGTTTCTGTCAGCAGCCTCGGTTTCTTTCAATCGCTGTGCTCGTGTCTTGCTCTGGTTTTGCCGAAGAAGCTGCAGAACCGTCAGCGCGTGGCTCGGGGCTTTCTCCTGTAAAGGTGACGGCAGAATGTGGTTCTCGATGCGTGTCGGAGCGCCTTTCGATCTGAAGGAACAACATTAGCACACACACAGCATAATAACATATTGAGATCAATGGCTAACAAATAACAACAGCTCCTAGACCATGCTGCACACGCACTCTTTGGGCTTGGACCACACGGCGTCCTGCTGCCGCTTAAGCCACACGCTCTCGTCGTGCTTAGTAAGCACAAGCTGCAAGATGTCAGACACGAGATTGAGCTTGCGCTCCCAGAAGTGCTGCGACAGGAACTGCGTCGAGTTGAGCGATGGGAAGTACTTGAACTCGTCGCGCAGCAGGCGGAAGGCGCTATCGACGAAGCGCGTGTCTGTCTTGCCGTACAAGTCGTAGCCCTATCACCACAGAGTGAAGTACACATAGCACACGCAATACATCAGTTGCACACACGCAACTCTACGTGCGTATTGCGCACTCACCTTGCTCTGGACGAATGCGGCGACCGCGCGCGAGTAGTCGAGGAGGGCGAAGTGCAGGATGCGCAACAGGTCCTGCACGCTCGCGCTCTCCAAGCTGCAGATGCACATAGAGATTTACAGAGATCAGTGCACAGCCCAAAAGCGAGTGTATGTGCACGCGTAGAAGCACTTACCTGGTGGTGTGCAGATGCGGGTACTGGACGCTCTTGAGTAGCGTCTTGAGGCGCGCGCGACTGTTGCGCAGATCGCCCATTGCCTTTTGCGGTGTTGTTTGACAATTCAAACTCAAACTCAAAAAATGCGGACAGACGGACGCGAGGCACGTTTGTAATCAATAATTCCAGAGACAGCTTGAAGTTTGTATTTGGTATTTTGAGATGAGAAATACGTGCCGACACAGAACAAAAATGAGTCGATAAATGGCTTCCCTCCCACACAGCTCAAATAGCAAAAGACAAACAATTGGACTTTATTTTGCGCACCTGACACCAGAGATGTCCGGCAGCAGCATGCTCTCGCTCCTTCTTTCTCTACCTTGACGCTTGCTTTGACTTTGCTATGTGAGTGAGTGATGGACGCTATACAATAGAATGCGCATCGGACCCCACCGCTTAGCCGTACTTGGAGGCTGAGTTGCTCGAACCGCGACGCGCCTGGAGCGAGTTATACATGAACGAGTCCACGAAGCCAGCGATCTGCAGCAATCAAAGAGACAGTCAAAGTCAGCATTCTCAAATAAACACCCAACTGAATACGGCAGTATGGACGTACCGAGACGACGCCACCGACGATGGCACAGATGTTGGTGAGGAAATGCGTGAGCGGCACGCGGTCGTTGTCCACCTTCACGACGAACGGCGAGAGGTCGAACACGAAGAACGCGCCTGCGGGATGCAAATGCACAGCTGTAAGTCACACCAATACCCAAAAGCTACAGGTGGCTGGTTACAACGCAAGTCGTACCTGGGAGAGCCGAGAGCTGGCCATACGGGTCCAGGTAGCGCGCCTGCTGCGTGTACGAGAACTGGTACGAGTGCACTTTGGACGAGATGTCGCTGTAAATCGTCGGAACGACCTTGATGAAGTACTGGAACACGCCGCCAACTAGCAAATACACATAGACGATAAGTCATAATAGGTTAATCCACAAGTCGCTCGTAATGACAACAGAAGAGCGACCAAGCGAAACATACTGCTTTCGGTGATCTTGTTGGTACCGTCCAGGGGACCGGCCTGACCCGGAAACGGCTCGCCGAACGACAGACTGTGAATCACGTGACTCGCATTAAACGTAAGCTCCTGACCCGGTCGGAACTGGTGCACAAGACGCCCTTCGCGGTGGAACGTCTTGCCGAGCGCGACGTGGAAGTTACCCGCGACGCGGTTGACCATCATCAAGCCCTGGAAACGGCAGCCCTCACCCTCCTCCGCAAGCTGCTCGTCCGCAAAGCTCTCGCGGATGCACTGCTCCTTCGACTCAGCGTCTTCCAGCGACAGGTCGCTCGCGATGTACGCCTCCTTGAGCTCGTCGCACGTGTTGCAGCACTTCTTGCCCGCAGGGTGCACGCCGTCGAAGCAGGAACCGCAGTATCCTGGCGGCGTCGTCTCTGGGGACGCTGGCGCCGCACCCATGGTGATCGGACGGCCGATAGCGTTACCGTTCGCGTCCAGACGGATCTTCTTCATCGTCTGGTGCATGTTCATCTGGAGATCGCCCGCCACGTCCATTGCGTTGATGTGTGCGTCTGCAACCAACAAACGTGGGTGAGAAGTGCAAGAAGAGCCTATACACATCCATGATTATGCACGAACGCACCTTTGCAATTGATCGCGAGGAAGCTGATGTCGAGGTTGATCTGCAGCTTCTCGTTGAGACTCGAGTCCACAACCATGTGCTCGTGCGTGTTGAGGCTCATGTACGCGCGGAACTCGGACAGGAAGAGGATAAGCATCACAATACCCGCCACCACCGACACTGCTCTCGCACACACACACACACACACACACACACACACAACAACAATAACAGCAGTTCATAGTGCAATGAACATAACGTCAGCATACATGCAAAAGGAGGAGATTCAAGGCGCAACGCCAACGCACCCGTGGCGCCAAACTCGGTCTGCACTTTGAACTCGCGGTGCATCTTGGGATACACGTCCACACGCTTGAGCGCGCGACGCGCCGAGCGTGTGATCTCTTTGTCACGACCCTCGGCGTTGACGCTCACGTCGGCCACGTCGCCCTTAACCGCGCGCTGCCGCATCTGCTGCATCTTGCTCGCGTCGCGTCGCGTCTATTGCCTTGTGAGAGAGCCGCAAAAAAAGCTTCAGCACCCACGTGGCACATTTGCTTAAGTGTTCAAAATCATTTCTATAATAATGTTTGATATTGTATATATGTATTATGATTGTGCATTCAAAAAACACAGCACTCAAAATAAAAAATTTCAGCTTTGGGGGCCATGATGAATGACATGAAAAGACGCCGCGCATTTGAACACTTCAACATCAGCTCCAACCAACAACGATGGCGGAAGCGTACTTCCGTCGCCAGCGCACGACGCTCGGTGCCGCAGCGTACGTACACTACTGTTCTCTAGGTGATGAGTGCGCGCTCATTCCACGCTAAACCACCGAAACGTGTGCGCGCAAGTGACCAGAATGGAGCAAGTTGCGCTTCTGCACGTGCTCGTGGTTGGGCTCCGAGGCGTCGGCTTCGAGATTGGTGCGTGCTTACCACACGTAGATCGCGTCTGCTTTGCAGCCTGTTCACTGAAATTGCTAGTCCACTGTGCCACTCAGCCAAATGCCTCGCGCTTACGGGCGCTCGGTGCCTGACGCTGCTGGACGATGACCTCGTGCGCGAAGAGGACTTTGCTACCAATGTACTAATACCAAGCGAGCGAGCGACTGGCACTTTGGTAACAAGAGCAACAAGTATCAACACGGTAGCTAATGAGATCCTGTTATTGTCGTGTGGTAGTTCCTGTTGCGTGATGGAGACCGAGGCAAACCGAAGGCCAAGCTGCTCGCCGCGCGTCTGAACGAGCTCAGTCCGTTCGCTGACGTCCGCACGATTCCCGGCGCTTTAATGCTCGACTTGCTGCTCAACTACCACGTGCGTGAGGCATCTGTACTTACTTATCTCGGAATCGCGTCTACTTACATATCGAGTCCTGGTGGACGGACACAGGTGGTTGTGTTCTCGAGCTCGCAGTTCAGCCGCGAGGAACTCATTGCATACAACGAGTTCTGCCGTGCGCAGTCACCACCCGTGGGATTCCTTCTCGCTGAGAGCCGTGGCGCATTCGGGTTTCTGTTCACGGACTTTTCACAGCAACACGTAGCTGAGGACGAGTCTGGGGTTGTGGAATTTCGAGTACTTACCAGGCGCTCACAGCTGAACAGTAGCAATGACGCGCGAGTCGTCACGCTGGTTGTGAGGGAGCCGCATCTCGACTCGACGATCGGCCCCGGCGACTCGGTGTCTCTACGTAATGCCACCACTGCTGTCGACTCAGAGACTGGGACCTCGAGTGAGGCCTCAAACTCTCTGGTGTGCCGAGTGGAGACCGTTTTGTCTCCGACCAGTGTCCAGCTTCGCCTGCTCGTGGCTACCGACACGAGCGAGGACGAGCTTCAGGAGCTCCTCAGCCGCATGAAAGCGGCGACACATCTGAGGAAGCTCAGAAGATGTAGCACGACAGCAGCGAGCCACCTTAGTCTCCGCGAGCGCATCGTCAGCCCTGGGGACATCGTGCTGCCATTAGAAAGCACAGGTTTAGATGCGCACGGTAAGTACTGTGGGTGATTGCGGGTTTCCTAGGCTCTAGAGTAAGCTGAACTGTGTGTCTTTATACAGCGAAGGCGACGAGTACACACCTGGCGATGCAGGGACTCTACGGCTTCCGCCAGGAGTTCGGGTTTTATCCGGAGAGTAACAACCGTGAGCACATGGAGCAAATGCTGGCGCTCGTCCGCAAGTTTAGCGACACGGTCTGGTGCATTGCGTCCATTCTTTAGCTACCAAGTGGTTGAAACTCACTCAGAAGTATCAACTCTATAATGCTGCTGTCCCACAGAATGCCCAAGTGTCAGAGCTCCACAGTAGCAACAACAACGGCAAAGAAGCGAAGCCTGAGCTAAATGAGAGCCGCATCCGACGCCTCCTCTGTTGTCCCGCGTCCGAGTTTCAGCCTCTGAGCGCGCTGATAGCAGGCTACGCGGCGATCCACGCCATGAAGTTTACAGGTGTGTATTTACTTGGTAGGTATTCCTTCTGACCAACCATTGCTTACATGGCAAATTCTCTCTCACCCACACAGGCAAGTTGGGCGCTTCAGTTCACCCGCAGAGCCAGCTTCTCTACTTTGACGTGCTGAGCCTGCTCCCATCGGAGCTTGAGCGTCTGAAGACCCCGTCGGAGTTCGCTACACCCGCTCCATCCCGACACAACGCACTCCTGACGCTTTTTGGTGCCTCGTTCCTGCAGCAGCGGCTACAGCAGAGCGTGCTGAGCTTCGTTGGGATGGAGGCCACTAACGTAGAGCTGCTCAAGGTTGGATCGACATAGCATGCTATCATTTTGGGTGTATATGGCTATATGAGTTTCACTGAGGATTTTTGTGTGTAGAATGCACTCTGCCTGGAGATTGGATCCCACGCTCACATTCAGATCGCAACGGACGTCAGCACAGACAGTCAAACGGATCAAGTCGACGCCTTCAGTCTCAGCTCTCGTGTACTGTTTGCACCCAAGGACGTGGGGCAGTCGATCCAGAAGGCGCTCCATGGGTTTGTAGACGACCATTTTCCCAATGTGAAGCTCAACTTCTGCTCCTTGATGAAAGCAAAAGGCTGGGGTGATCGAGATGCGTGGAGCAAAACCCACATTGTGTGCTGCGACTCGCTTGGTTTGAAGGTACACACTCGAAACTTCTACAGTTAGCTCGTTTGACTACAAACTCATAGCCTACTACGTTGTAGGACAAGCTCTGGATCGACAGCCAGTGCCGCGCGTTCGAGAAGCCTTTCATGTTCAGCGACCAGCGCTCGCAGTCAGCTCACCTTCACACTTTCATCCCCCACGTATCAGCCACGTTTAGCGAGTCGCTCATCCTAAAGGAGAAGGCGAAGAACCCGCAGCTCTTCGCGTTCGACCACCTTCCGTCGCTGAGCTCAGGAGAACTAGCTGGTAGTTTTTCACACTCAAGAGGTAGCCATCCCGACGACTTCCAAAACGATTGGAAAGAGTTTGAGATCGGTACGATCGTGATGAAGAGCCAGGCGCTGTTCAAATTCGTCTTCAGCGACAGCATCGCATTGGCAATCGACTCCTTTGCAAGCGCAGTTGCAAAATCTTCCAGCGAACCTCTTCACCAGCTCTCTGAGAGTGATCTCTGGGGCGTCTGGAGTGCCGTCCAGCGGGGTCACAATGCCACAACATTCGAAAATTGCGTCGTGGAAGCCTGGAAAGTCTGTGAGCTCGTTCCCATGTTGGTGCAGTGTATTGAAGAGAGTGGTCCATCTGAGGGGGACAGTTCTCAAATTGTTCTTCTGTGCGTCGAGTTGGAGGGCAACCCGGATCACAGGCAGCTTGTGGCATCCATGGCGTGCATCATCGCCGAGTCTCTGCAGATTCAAGTCCCACCAGGTACTTGCAACGAAGCTCGCTCACCATTGCCATTACCCTCGGACACTCACTCACCACCTCTCTCTTTGCATAGTGGACGAACGCCGCAAGATCCTCGCGAAAGCCGCTACTCGCGCCAGCCTCTTTAGCCTCCACTCGAATCCGCGCACACGCAATGGCATCCTCAAGAGCTTTGAAGCCTCCAGCGCCTCGCATCTACTACAGATCTGCAAGCGCGTGCAACCGATCGCCTTTGACTTGCACAAGACGGAGAAGTTGCACTGTCACTTGTTGCAGAGCCTGGTCAACATTCAGATGAAGGCCCTCGGGGCACCACTGCTTCCTGACCTGGCGCCACTGCGCTGTCTGTTCGCAGGTGAACGCACGAGTGACTTCCTGCCGATCGCGACAATTCTCGGTGCTCTGCAGACCTTTGAGCTATTCAAAGCGCTCCAGGCGAAGCATAATGAGCATCGCAACTACCGGCTCACACTGCCGAGTCTCACGAATGGAGGTGGCGGACTTGCCGCCTACAGGCTTGAGCTGTCCTCACTGGACACGCCGCTGCGGGTCAAGTCGCTGGCGTTGGAGGCGACACGAGGTGGACCGTTGCGCGTGATCCCAGAGAACTTTACGGCGTGGAGCAAGATCAACGTTCCGGTGAGCAGAGATCTGCAGAGCGCGAACGCTATTGTCCAGTTTATCCAGGTGAGGCTGTCTGTCTGTCGGACGCACTGAGGTGGACAGATTCTGCAGGGGTTTAGAAGATGGATAACTGATCTTGGGACTGTCGTACTGTGGATCCAGACCAAGCACCAGGTCCAGATCCACGCACTGATGCATGGCAAGCGAGTCCTTCTGACGCTCGACGCGCGTAAGAAGAGGTGGCCTGAAGAGGTCTCCATGAGGTACGTTGTGCGAGTTTACGCTTGTAAGCTCTTATATACTGAACTGTGTGTGACTCTTTTGGATCCAGCATCTTCGAGTTGGTAGCGCGGAGCAAGACCGCTGGTGCTGTGATAGAACTAGCACCGCTGCCATCCTTCGTGCTGGTGGACGTGGTGGCTGTGGATGCGCGTGGAGACGTCGCGTTTCCTCCCTTCCGCATCCAGCGCTCCGTGGAGAAAGCACTCGAATAGACGCAACCTATTCATAACGAGGAGACAGCAGCAGGACCGGCGAGCTCCTGCCACCGACATTCTCTGCCCACTGGTGGCCTTAGACAATGCCAAGCGAAGCTGCTCGCACGGATACACAGACGACACGGGTGAAGGGGGGACTTGACCAAAGTCGCGCAGCATAGCGAGAAGCGCGGATCATGAGGAGTTGCAGGAAATTTCGAGTCAAAAATATGCAGTTGGCATACGAGAATGAAGTGTAAGACTGGACTTTTTTGTGGTCAGTGAGTGCTCTTTTGCTGACTTGTCGGCCGTAATTCGCACAGCAATTGCGAAGAACGGATCAGCTATTCGCTGCAACACACACGCGCAGGCAGTTCAGTTGAGACGGCGGCGAGTGAGCGCGACCGACGCGCTCCTCTTCATTCGACTCTTCGCGCCCGCATACACTGTCAGGTCTCGTGCAACTGCACATAGAGCTCATAGACACAAGGCATGTCGGCGATGAGCGTGCTCGCACTATCAGGAAAAGCCGCAAAGGCGCGCCGCAGCCCCGCACGCGGCGTCGGCTCGAACAGCAGATCTGGCAGTAGCAGCAGCAGCGCTAATAGCGAAGAGGACGATGATGATGAGGACGATGAGGCCGCATGGGCACTCGAGCTGGAGGAAGAGCTCGCAGGTACGCAACTTGCGCTCATGTTGCGTGCAGCTCACAGTACCGGAGTGCACACCGTGGTGAGACAAAACTGATGTTGCATGTTGTTCCGATATTGTAGGCAACGCGGATGCCAACGAGAGTCACAATAACAGCAGCACTAGTGACGACGCGCTGCTGTCGCAGGAGACCATGTCGCTGCAGCTCGCGATGGAGAACCCCACGAGCAGCTACGCCAGTGAGCTGCCGCAGGAGGTGCTGGTGATCGTCATGAGTTTCGGCCAAGTGGGCCGCGTCTGCAAGTCCTGGAGCCTCGCCATGAGCACGTGTGCGTCTCATATTCCCACGTATCTAGCTTCTATTATAGCGCGGTAGTTTACTCATTTCTTGCGATCCGTACGCACGCGTATGAAACAGTGGCGCGGCGCAAGTTCTCCACGCGACTGGGCGAAATCCTGCTCCCCTTCACACCCAGCGCCTCCATCGTCGCGCAGGAAGTCGAAAGCGCGCTCTTTGGGGCTCACGGCCAGAGGTATGCTTTAGTTATACTTTCTATACAAGACACGCCTTCTCTTTGTGTCATGCATGGTAGCTAACCTCCATCGATGCCATGTGCCTGCAACAACCCGCCCGTAGCTTCGCGCTGCCCAAGTCCTACGGCCAGAAGGCCCGACAATTGCTCTTCAACCTCAAGGACACGCGCAACGCAGCGCTGCGCGAGCGGCTGCTCTCGGGCGAGCTACCGGCGTCCGCGCTCGTGCGCATGAGCGCGGCCGACATGGCCAACCCGCAGCTCGTGCGCCAGCGCAAGGAATGGATTAAGAAGCGCACGCACGAGGTGATGCGCGACGCGCGCGAGCTCGACGGCTTCATGGAGTGCGACCTCTTCGAGTGCCGCAGCTGTGGTAGCGCGCGCACGCGGTATCGCCAGTACCGGCGCAAGGCCATTGTGGACCGCACGCGGATCATCGTGCTCTGTCTCGCGTGCCCCTACACCTGGGAACTGTAAAGCAAACGATAATAAACAAAGCAAAACAAAACAAAAACATGATGATACCTGGACACAAATGGCTCGTGTTCTTCGTTTGGGGCTCGCGACAATCTGCAGCGGACGCAGTATAATTTAGTTTAAATAGCACCAGCAGCTCATGAGCTCCTCTCTCCCATGAACCGGTCTCCCTCGCTTGTTCACTTGCTGCTGGTACTGGACTTTCTCTTTTTCGCTCACTTGCTTTGCTTCAGTTGGCTGTCTTGGCTTGTACGTCACGAGATGCACTTGATGATACACTTCTTCACGGCTGCAACGTCGACGCCGACACAAAAAATGACCTTGGCCAGACATCAACCATCTCATGATGCCCTCCCTGCCTTACTCGCCGTCACTCGAGTACACGTCGTCGTCATCATCATCGTCCTCGGAGCTCGCGCGCGAGTCGTTGTCGCGGTCGTTGAACGTGCGACCGTCGCGCATCTGCTGAAGCCGGCGCTCGCGGCGCACACGCTCTTGGTACACCGACGTAGCGATCATGCGCTTCGCCTCCATGTTGTCCACACTGTTGTCACTGTACGAGATCTGCGTGAGCATGGGGCACACGAGCTTGCCGATGCTACGACCGAGCATCTCCATGCTTGCGATCGACAGGTAGTTCATCTCGATACCCAGGAAGCGCAAGTTGCGCAGCTGCCCACTCTCCATCGCGTACAAAATGTGGTGAAAACTCGAGTCCGTGATCGTGTTCCCGCCAAAGCAGAGCTCCACAAGGTGCGGCGCGCAGCCGTCGGCGAGCGCGTGGCATACACTTCGAATCCCGTCTTCGCCGATGAAGTTGCGGCGCAAGTCCAGACGCGTAAGCTTCGGACATACGCGCGAACGAAGCATCTGCGCGACCTTCGCGGCGCCGTAGTCGCCAAAGCTGTTGCCGGGGAGACAGAGCTCTTCGAGCTGTGGACAGCAGCCCATCATTAGCGTATTCAGTAGCACGTCAGCCTCGCCGTCCGCTTCTTCGTTCGTGAACAAACACGTAATCCCGAGTCGCGTGAGACGGGGAAACGTGTTGATCCGGAGCTGCTGCGCCAGCGCCAACACAATCTGCTCGTGATCATCGTGCGTCACCACGAAGCGCTGCGGACAGTCCACTGCTCGCATCGAGAGCTTGCCAAACGTCATCCCCGAGGAGAGCGACACGATCTCTAGATGCTTCAGGTTGATGCACTCGCGAAGAATGCACGTGTTACCCAGTCTTGTCGCGAGCGCGATTTGCACGGCATTGCAGCTCAGCTGCAGCGATTCCACAAAGAGAGGGGCCAGTTCACGCGCGGCGCGACTCACACCTCGGCAGCGCATGATCTCCTTGCCGTCCACGTAGCTCCACACAATGCTGTTCAGCTCTTCGTAGCCTCGAAACAGGAAGATGCCGAGGTCTACCGACCGTCGAACCCGCTTCACTAGCCGCGTGGGCTTCACTTCCAGCACTGGCGCGCCGGGGCTCATCGTCGTGCGATGCATCTCATCTGCACCCCGCTTGTTCATCAGGAAGCCGATGCCTGGAAGCGGTCGACTGTTGATCCCTCCGAGCGGCGACACGACGTCTGAAATTGGAGATGTTCCTGCTACACCAAGAGGTGGTGGAAGCGCAAAGTCGGAAGCTGGGAACACTGGGTTTACGGGGTTGGTAGACGCGGACGGAGTACACGCTGAAGGAACTCGCGGTCTCCGAGGATGCGCGTGACCTGGAGCAGCAGCATAAGCAGCAGTCGGCGGGACCACTAGCGGTACAATAGCAGCAGTTGCTGGTATTGGCATTGACTCTCCTTTGTCAGACGCGCAGCTCACGGTCTGGTCGCCCACGTTCTGTCGTCGAATCTTCTTGTTCACGATACTCGCCGTCAACGCCTGGACGCGCCGAGAGAGACTGTCCATGTTGCTATATTCCATCAGCGACGCTGAGTTCATAAAAATAAGCACCTCGAGCTTGCGCGCGAGCGCCCACGTCTTCGCCAGCGCTGCCGCGTTCATGTCTGCACCACCACCACTTGCCACCGCATTCCCATTGGCGGCGACCAGCTGTGCGTTGTGCTTGAGCAGCTGCCCGATGCGCCCGAGGATGTTTCGGCGCTGGATCATGTGCTCCCGCCGCTGCCACGTGAGCGGCTTGGGCAGGCTCACGGCACCAAAGAGCGCATTGTTCGGGTGGATCCCCGGCGGTGGCAAGAACTGGCGCGCGTCCTCTTCATCTGCATTCACCCCACCACCATTGTTGTTGACCGCGTCTGGATACCGCGCCACCTGTGCCATGCTCGCCATCAACTGCCTCTTTTTTTTAAGCGACTGTTGTGGATCAATCTGTCTGCCTACACTTTCCCCGCTGTCGTCCCCACAGCCACGACTCGTTCTCTATACGTGCGTGCGGTTCTTGTCCAGTGAGCACCGTCGCCGTCGCCTTCAGCTGCCCGCCGTCTGTGGTGCGAGAATGGCTCGCGGGTGGCTCGCTCGCTCGCTCGCTCGCTCGTCCACGCCGCCGTCGTTGCTCGCTTGGCACGATGCCGCGTTGTTATGCGTCCGCGGTCGGTCGGAAATCTGGTCCTCTTTCAGCAACTGCCGTACTGTAAACCTCTATATGAAAAGCTGAAACGCTTGAGAAAATCTCTTTGTGTGCCGTTTGTATCAGTTTGATGATACAAATTATGCATGCTTCCTCAGTACCACATGTATAGAGGATATCACACGAGCGCACAACCAAGGTGTTGCTCAAATAAGGTTCTCGAAACAAAGAAAAGTGACCCGTAGCCACACATCCGCACGTCATCTCTCTCTTCCTACGAGTTCCACAAAGCAATAAATTTATGGGACGTTCCATATAATTTTATGTGCACTTTTGTGCATAATCTAAAAATTATGTAAGTAGCACATATACTCAGTATGCCTCAGCGGCTTCACCAGCTACATTTCATACTGCAGATTCATTTTAATCCAAATTTACAAGTATATACAGTTTGGGAGGTGAAACTGAAGAGAGGCGACATTGCTCATTGGTTTACCCAACTGACCCAATTACATGGCGCTCACGTGTAATCATGCGATATTGCGAGCTCTGAGCGATGTCCAACGAAAGGAAGATCGCTTTGCCAAGTGAACGAGATGGCAGGCAGTCAAGGAGCTCTGCTACGAGTAGATGGATCCCTTCGTTTGCAAGGCTTGTGGCTTTCTTGCTTGGGTAGCGGATGGATATATTGCCTGGTGAGCAACTGGTTGCAAGCGCTCGAGCACTGCACAAACTTACGCTACTTGGCTACTTGGCTCACTCAACTAGGCCATTCGTCCTGACTTGTGCACGTGTCTTTGTGCTCATCACCGGTATTATCATATGAGCCGCTGGAGAGGAACTAAAAGAGCACAAATTCCTGCGCTGTTTAGACCATCTCCAGCAGCTCACATGGTAGTATCTGGGGGTTTATGTACTGCAAGCATATGAACTTGCTCCGAGTCCTAGAAACCTGCTACGAACACGAGAGCTCCAATTTCCGAGCTAACTCGTTTCATTGAACACCTTGAAGTCCTCTCCAAGAAGCCCCACGAATGCAAATTCGTTCGAGCCTGCCCATCTTTCCTGTCCTCAATGTGTCCTCACTTGTCTCGTGTTTGCTACCTCGTGCATGTCCCGCTCTGTTCGGACGACGCGCGCTCCCGGCCGTGACGAGCCCGCCGATGCTGACCTTGCCGAACGGGAGGAAGAATACAAGGAAGTAGAGCACGAATATGGAGGAGGGGGTGAGTCTGATGTCGTGGCGAATGCGGAGATGCACCCACCACAAACTGAATCCTACCAGAGAACCATCAACTTTCCAGTCCGATCGCCGTGTTGGATCGTTGCACACAACCAAGTCTGTGAGGACGAATACTGTCTTCACCCGCACGACAGAGAAGAGAAGAAACCGCTGGACGACCTGTTCGAGATAATGGGACGCGCCAAACATACGCTGGACATCTGCATGCACTTGGTGACTTACGATCGTGTACGTACTGGGATGATCCGCTTTCTGAAGTGTGTGTGTGAGCTTCATGCTAATCCTGTGGTGGTGTTTGCATTTTACTATATTGCTGACTTAGTCAAGGATCTTCAGGCGCGTCTTGATTCTGGACTTCAATTTCTAACCGACCGAAAAAAAAATGAGAAGCTAGTGTGGAAATCCGGTAACAAGATCCCAGAGCTGCGTCGCGCGGGAGTTGATGTGCGGCTTTCTCCTCGGATGATGCACAAGAAGTTCTTCATCGTAGACGGCGAAACGATGGTCACGGGTGCGTATATGTTCTTGTGTTGGATCTATTCAGTGTAGAGTCTTGTTTGTAATTGTGCGCTTGTTGTCTTACGCAGGGTCACTCAACTGGAGTGGCGAAGGGTGCTCAGGCAATGACGAGGAGGTTTACGTGTTCGAAGGCGCCGAGACTCGGTTCGTGCGCGACGGCCGACGACGATTTGAGGGGTCGTGGCGAGAGTCTGTCACCATGCCAGAGCCGATCCGGGCCAGCCTGTGGATAGCTGGCGTACGACTTCGCGGATTCGTCCTTCAGTGCCTGTCCTGCCTCCATTTGCGCGAGTGCATGCTATTCCCGCTTCCGTCGTGCAGGCTGATGCCGACTCGCGTGCAGTTGCAGCAGCCCACATACAGGCTGCTGTCGCCTCTCTCTTGCAGGCTGACCCCGACTCGCATGTAGTTGCAGAAGCCCACATGCAGGCTGCTGTGCAGGCTGTTGCCCACACACAAGAACGAACAACGGACGGACCTTCATCAAGACCTTCAAGATCAGAAGTCGGCGCCAGACATCAGGTTCGCGAACGGGTACCCGAGTAGTCATTGATCGGAACTTGGAACAGGGCTTCCGACCGAAACGCTAATAAAAAGCTAGTCACTTGAATAGTGGCCCCCGATCCAAATCCCGCGACGTAGAGTGATGGTCTCCTCCTGTATAAAGCACTCGCTCTTCATTGAGAGAACATACGCACGTTCCCGCACGCTTCATTCCAGACACAACACTCCTCTAGCACCAGACACACAGCAACAGCAGCGTCATGCCGCTCACCAGTAGCTCTAGCGCCACCACCCGCGTGAGCTACGCAAACCACCTTGGCAAGCGCAAGGCTCGTTCGGCTGTGGAAGGCCACAGACAGGCGAGTGAGGACGAGTCGACGCTGGTTGCTCTCACACTCGCTTTTCAAGAGCCCTTCGGTATCGCCGGGAAGATCGTGGTGATTGCTGGCTGCGAGAGGACTTAATCAAAGAGCTGCGCAAAAAGGAACGAGCTGATGCTACGAAATAACGACGACGAATTGAGTGGTAGCGTTCTCCTCGCTCGCGAGTTAAGCAGTACCGAGGGTGACGACAACAGCGCCAGCAACTATACGAGGGAGCCAGCCCCACCACCAGCGCAAGAGTATAGCAGCGAGTTTAGGTGCAGTGTTCTTATTGAAGTGGGTGGGTTAAATGTTTTGCCCTCAAAAACATTGGACTACTCTTGCTGATACACTTGGCGTTTGTATGTTGCGAGTGCAGAGTTTTAGTCAAGACTTTACAATAGCAATCTCTGGTACAAACCAGAACTTGACATCTCCACTTCTTTTCCCAAAATTTAAAGAAAGGTAAATGAGCAGATAAATTACTTCCCCGTCGGTGTCCTACAAACTCCAAGTCAAACGAGGCGATTCGAATTGATACGCTTTGGACAATAGGGGCTGGTTCGAAAGCCACGACAGCAAAAATAGTCCGGAAACGGAGATGAATAAGTGAATCTTTTTTGACTGATTTAACTTCAAGCGCACCACGCGAATGCCGGCAGAGGAGATTCGCACATTAGAAGCGCCGAGAAGCAAGTAGGTACACAGGCGACGACAATGGCTCCGCCTGGAGCTTCCGTTGCTGGGTATCGCATGACGCGCGTGCTGGCGGCTGTGGGAACCGTGCTGCTCTGTGTCGCAACGCTGGTGGCGCTTTCGTCTAGCCGCCTCGCGCTTGCTCCCCTCGCAATGGCGTTCAACACGCCAGCGTTTTTCTTCTCGTGGCATCACACCGCGTCTGCCGCAACGACCATCGTGACGCCAGCGATCCGCCGCCAACCAGGTGCGCTTGCGTGTTTTTGTCTTCATAAGCGGAGTACTACGTGTTGTTTTCATTTTATTGTCCACTGATAGAGCACATTTGTTCTACTGTGCTGTTTGTTTGTGTGAGAACAGAGGCTTCATTACTCCAGCTCACCCTCGCAAGCGAGGCGTTTGATGCGATGGTAACGCCAACCAAGGCGCTCTACAACGAGACCACGGCGCTGTACTTGGCGCACGTGACGTCCGTGTCGTACTGCCAGGAGCAGCATATCCGCAACTGGAGCTGCGGGCCGTGCGCGCTCGTGCCGCGGATCGACGGCGCGCTGGTCGTGGCAGACGCGCGAGACAACTTCCAGGGCCTCATCGGCTACAGCGCGCTGTACAATTCCATCGTGGTGGCGTTTCGCGGCAGTATGGACATTACGAACTGGATCGACAACTTCACGTTCACCAAGAAACGTGCATACAAAAGCTTCCCGAACGTGAAGGTGCACCAGGGCTTCTACTGGGCGTACCGCTCTGTCGCGACGCAGGTCCTCCCTGCCCTGCGGAAGCAGCTGAAAATGCACCCGAACGCCTCCATTATGGTCACGGGCCACTCGCTTGGCGCAGCGGTCGCGGCGATCTGCACCTTCGAGCTCCACTTCGTGGAGAACATCACGGTGAACGCGCTCTACTCGTTCGGCGAGCCGCGCGTGGGCAACCTGGACTTCAGTAGCATGCTGCACAACTCAAGCATCGATATGTACCGCGTGACGCACTTCCGAGACATCGTGCCGCACCTGCCGCCCACGTGGGTCGGCTTCCAACACACGACGCGCGAGGTGAGTGATGCTATTCAGATTATCTATTGCCCCCTGGTTATTGACATGGGAAACTCTGTTGTACTACTGTATTGCTAGATCTTCTACGACCAGTTCCAGTCGAGCTACACGCTCTGCGACGCCGAGAACGCGGAGGACATCACGTGTTCGGATGCCTGCTCACCACTCGGTTGCACGAGCGTCGTGGACCACCTGACGTACCTGAACGTGACCATGAGTCACCTCATCTGCTGAGCCAGAGGAAGGAAGACAAAGGAGATACACATGTCTGATCCTTTCATCTGCATGTTTGCATGTGATAAAATGCGTGTTTTACTCGGTTTTCTGGCTGTTGTGTATCGATTTTTCTTTGCTGCCTGGTTGAAGTTGCTCACCTTGTGACCTGCCAGAGAGCTTCGCGCTCTGGTGCCTGCGGCGCCCCAGCCTTGAACGGCACCAAGAGCTCCAGACAGATGAGCTGCCCAAGCGGCGCATCGCTTTGTGCTGAAACTGGTGGATCTATTCTGGTACTCGTGTCAGTTCAGCAAACCCCAACTGCTAGTATTCTAGTATTCTCGCAGAATGATTTCTTTCCATTATCCGCTCTTGAAGCACCACAGGCAGACAGACAGTCCCAGGCACCAGAGCAGATTTCTCCCGAGACGACGCCCGCGCGCTCATTACCAGGCGCATTACAAACTCAGCAGACAAACAGACAGAGAGAAGCAAGCAAACATGGGCAAGTCGCCGGGGCTCAGGTTGCAGGCGTCCATCGTGCAAGACAACGTACCCGTGGAGGTAGCGCCGGGGCTCTTCGTGGGCTCCATCCACGCGGCCTTCAACGTCGACGCGCTCAAGGAGAAGAAAATCTCGCACGTACTCAACCTCGCGGGCACGCATGCGACCTTCCCGGACGACTTCACGTACCTGAGCGTCAGCATCCGCGACAAGGACTACGCGAACCTGCTCAGCTGTCTGCCCATCACGACGGTGTTCATTCAGGCGGGTATCAAAGCAGGAGGAATTCTCGTTCACTGGTAAGCCCACGATCTCGTTTGCTCTAGTGGCGCATTAAGCTGGTTGCTAATGGTGTGTTGCGCTACGAAATGGACAGTGCGGGCGGCCGATCACGGTCTCCGGCCGTGGCGATCTCGTACCTCATGATCAAGGACAAACTGAGCTACGAGTCCGCTGCGAGTCACGTGAAGGCGCTTCGGCCGGTCGTCTCGCTCAATGCGGGCTTTGAGACGCAGCTCAGGTGTCTCGAGCGCGCGAACTGCAATTTCTTTGACGCCCACCAGCTGCATCTGCAGACCAAGCTGTGTGCGCTGGGGCAACAGCGTCTGGACGGCAGTCTGGAGATGGCGCTGCAAAAGAAAAGACGGCAGAACCATTCTCACCATCACCAGCAACAGCAGCAGCACTCGGCGATCCCGAGGACACCGCCACACCCATCACCCAGCGTTCGCTCGCAACAACACCAGCAACGGGAGCAGCAAGCCGCGATGAAGTGCTGCGACGACCGCGGGATGCTGGACGGGAACCTGCCAAGCGGCTTCTACCTCTCACTGCCGTTCACCTCCAAGAAGAAGACGCAGTTCATCCCGGCACTGCGCTCCATGGGCTCCAGGTTCGGCTGCAAGTCGTGCGGCGAGCACTTGTTCTGCGCGAGCGCAGTCGTGCAGCACAACCCCACATTTAATTTCAGCCATTCGAGTCAGATAGGTGCGTTACTGGCTTCGAGCGTTTCTCCAGGTCGGCTTGAAGGACAGGATGAGGATGATGCGAGCTTTGAGAAGCCGCTCACGGAGGACACTGGTGGTGACGACATTGTAACGACACCAGACACTGAGATCGGAGTCAAAATCAAGCCGATCGAGACTTCGCAGCCTCCACCTGCGCCAAAAGAAGCTGACACGAAGAAAAAGAAACCGTTGTTGGCAAAGCTGCGCCTGCGGCCTCAGAGCCCAAGTGTGAGCTCTCCGACAGGATCTGCAAAATCGACCCCACGAGCGAATGGCTCTGCTGCAGTTGCTTCAGTGGCTTCGCCGGTCGCTGATTCTGGAGCAACTTGTGTACCAGACAGAGTCTCAAGAACTGATGACCTTGTGGACGTCCGCGGAGGTGTGCTGAAGACTCTGAAGAAAGACAAGTCAAAGCAGCACGCCACGAAAGACGAGTGCGGTTTAAAGCACTTGCCCACCTGTACAAGTGCTACAAATATTACAACCACGAGTGCCACCAGTCTTAACAAAGGAGCAGACAAGCTGTGGCGTACGCTAACAGCGTTCACAGCGTCAAAGCGTATGTTCAAGGATGCAAAAGACAAGAAAGCGAAGCAGCATCTCCCGACTGATTTGGCTGCTGTCGATGACGAGAAGAAGCGCGTCAAGGCTGCTGCTGTAGTCGGAGATGAACACCATGATCATCTGTCGCGTGAGATTTTCCTCCAAGAAAATGCTGCGACGTGGGAGCGCAGCATTCGCTTAATCGAGAGAGCGAGCGATGAGGACAACGAAGAGGACTCCGAGACGCGTGTGCAGGTCACAGCACTCCTCGCTACCGATGCGAAAGCGATGGCGATGCTCGATTGTGGCGAGTGGTTCATTGAGCCGCAGTCCTGGTTCATGGATAGTCTGGTGAAGAGCCATTCGGGGGCGATTCGCTGTCCGAACAGCGACTGCAGTGCAATTGTGGGCCAGTGGCGCTGGGACGGCTTGAGGTACGAACGAGCATGATGACTAAACCTTTCTTGACAAATGGTTGGTATCGTGCGGCAAACTAACTATGTGATTGTATGGCTATGTCTATGTAGCTGCTCATGCGGTGGGAAGGTCTGTCCGGGGATCCAGATGAAGAGAAACGCGATCCAGCCGCTCGGGAACGTGACCACGCAGGTTCGCAAAGGCTCGAACGATGGCGCACCCGAGAGAGTCGACTCGCTCTACCGTCGGCACAAGTAGAATAACCAACCAGGCAGCACGACCTATCAAGGGCAAGGCAGCTAGCAGCCGTCAGCCGCAGGGAAATGAAAGGAAAGGAATCCCTGATGCAAGGGATGTATTGAACAAACTCGTGCAGTTTGGGGCGGGCCTCTCTTCTTTCAGCGACTTGTTGACAGGACCAGTTTTTCTTATTCATTCATCGCTGCAAAATGCATGAGCTCGCTGTGGTGGCGCAGTGCTGGAGATCGCAACGAAGTCGTCGAGGTCTTGAGTTTCTGTGGTGAGGCGGATCGTTGCGATGGGGACGAAGGGTTCACCTTCGCGAGCGGGATCAGCACGCTCTCTCCATTCAGCCCACTAAGGCGCTCACAAGCAACCACAAGCAACAGCGTCAACAGGCGACTGTCTGATCAAAATGCGAAAGAGCTCCCTCGTACCCAATCTCGGGACCCAGGTTGCCTCGAAAAGCGCCGAGCTCCATCTCCTTTTCATACTCCTGTGGACAGTGTGGAGACTTTTCAGTTTCAGCCCTGTGTTCTCCACGCAACGACGATATCACAACGCACCTGCTGCTCGAAGTCCATCGAGTTGCACATGAGCTGACTTTTAAGTGGGGACTCGAAGCTCCTTTTGCTGGGAGACGCCTGGGATTTGTCAAGTGGGGATGCTGGAGCCCCCACCGCAGCGACTGGCGGCTTTGATTCTGGCTGTAAGACAAAGTTCGGCTTCACGTAGGCGCTCTGCTGTCATCCATTCACAGCAATCAGTTTGATCGGTCGAGTGTGTGTGTGTGGAAGGGGGAGGGGGGTCAAGTATCAAATGGTAGGCAAACTCACCTGCGACGCAGCTCGCCGTTCCTTCCGCATGTGGTCGATCTGTACAGCGAGCACACAAACCCACACCAAACAGCGTTAGCGTTCTTCTTATGTCCGAGCTCGTTGTGGCTGCTTCACCTCCGCGTTGAGTCGCTGCAGATTCTCGACCGCCTCGTGGAACTTGCTGCCCGTACGCGCCATGGAGCTCTGCTCGCTCTCGCGCAGCAACGCCTCGAAGATGGACGGTGCATTTGAAAACGAGTACGAGTACGTCGGCGCCGGTACGGACGCCAGGAACTTTGGTGGTGACCCATGCGCCGGAGCCATGCCCCCGCCATTATTGTAGGAGTTGTTGAACCTGTGCTGGTCCATACCCATGTTGTTGTTGTTGTGGAGTGAGAACGGTGGTGCTCCATAGCCCTGCTGCTGTTGCTGCTGTTGTCCATACGGTTGACTGTTGTTGGACCAGTTCATCTTGGAGGGAGAGCCGAGGATTGCTGTCGAGTGCTGCATCTCTGACTCGGACTGCGGGAACAGAGGAAACGACGCGGCTCGCATCGGCGATTTGCCTGGAGAGTACTGTTGCTGCTGCTGATACTGGTTCTGTTGTTGCACTTGCGACGGCGGTGGCTGATACTGGTACTGTTGTTGTTGCTGCTGGTTCATTCCCATGTTGGGATCGTCTTGCATCTGGTGCTGTTGAGGTGGCGGCGGCTGCTTCTGCTTGGAGTTTGCTACCCTGTCGCGATCCTAACAGCCACACGTGTGTGCGCTGAGCATGTATGTGACCATATGTAGATACAGTCAAAGCGTGTCTACGTGCCATCATCTCGCGTTCCATCTGCTGTTCGTGCTGTTTGCGGGCTTTCTCCTGCTCGCTGGCCGCATTCTTCAGTCGGATCTGCCAGAATTCCACCACTGTCAGCCACTCGCGCACATGAATACAATGAGCTACCAGTAAAGCCGCGTCGTCTCGTCTCAACCGACTTGCTCCTGTAGCTGCGCCGCGTAGTCGCGCTGCTGGTTCTGCTTCTCCTCACGCTGCCAGTCGGACGCGCCCGTGAGCACATTGGGCCGCGGTGCAGCCATCTTCTTGCAAGTGCGGCTCTTGGAGGTTCAAGCTCGGCTTATGAGCCGAGTTAAGCTTGTTGCCTCAATTCGGCTCGGCTCAGCTCAGAACAGCTCGACAGCTCAGACCAGCTCGGCTTAGCTCAGACCAGCTTGGCTCAGATCAGCTCGGCTCAGCTCGCGACGATGCGCATCAAACACAATCAAACACACATTCAACAAGAACACACAACACAACACCTTCCGCCGCCGGGACGACCATGTGGCACTCTCGGCAGTTCGTGCACAAGACACTCGCGCCTCTGCGCAGCCTCACCAGTCGCCACCAGAACCACCAGCAGCAGTTGCGCTTCATGGGCACACCGTCCGCTGTCGCCACGAACGCCAGGGTCTCCACCAAGAAGGCGCTGCCCATCATCTCGCTTGACGACGCACACGGCGACGAGCTTGCGCAGGCGTTCGAGGAATACGGATGCTGCTACCTCACTGGTGCGTGACTGAACTATGCTGTGCTTTTGTGCATATGAGCGGTAATGCTAATGATGGCGTGTTGTACGACGAACAGGTCACGGCATCACGAGTGCACTAGAGAGCGCAACGCTCGCGAGCGCGCAGACGTTCTTCTCACTGCCGGAGGAGCAGAAGGCGGCCATCCCGGTCGTGGGGAACGGTCAGGGCTTTACACGCGGCTACATCGGCATCGGCAAGGAGAGTGGCAGCGAGGAGCGGATCGAGGTGAAAGAGGCCTTCTCCTACGGCTACGAGTGGGAGCAGGGCAATCACTCCAAGCCTCCTGCTGTCTTTGAGAACGGGCTCCAGGGCCTCAACGTGTGGCCGAAAGACTCGCTGCAATGGCGCAACGCACAACGCGAGACGTTTGACGCGTTCTATACGCAGATGGTGCAGGCGTCACGCAGCGTGTCGCGTCATTTGAGCAAGAGCCTGTACGCGGACGCACGCTTCCTGGACGATTTCTGCCAACAGGGAGACACGATCTCCATCATGCGCGCGTTCCACTACTTCCCTTACGCCAAGTTCGGGCAGTCGGCGCCCGAGGGCTTCGAGTTCATCGGCTCGAGCCCGCATACGGACTGGGGCTTCCTCACTCTCATCCTGCAGGACGCGGTCGGCGGCCTCCAGATCTTCCACAAGAACGAGTGGGTCAACGTGCCGCACGTGCCCGGGACGATCGTAGCCAACGCCGGCGACTACCTCTCGCTCGTTACGGGCGGCAAGTGCGTCTCGCCCATCCACCGCGTGATTGCGGACGACCGCGAGCGCTTCTCGATGGTCTTCTTCTACTATCCGGACTTTGACGCCGTGATCCCGTCCTTGGGAGACCGCATTGGCGGCAACCGCGGCGAGCAGCTCGCGCGCTTCAACAACCTACTTGACGGCACGGTCAAGGACGTCGACGGCTGCTTCGGTGATTACATCATGGCCAAGTGGGCCGGCGTGCAGCGCTAACAATGCCTTCTGAATGGACAACAGGCATATTAAACGGATGGTGCATACACCTACGACTCTATTGGTTCTTGCTGCTGCTGTTCTTTTGTCGCTCTGCCTTGTCTTGCGCCGCCATATTGACCGTCCAGCGCGCGCTCGTGTCTGGCGACATCACGCCCTTGATACCTTCCACGAGCATTTTGTCGTTTCGCAACTCCTTCTACAACAGCAGGAGCAGTGAGTACACAAACATAGCTAACGCACATAGAGTAGCTATGATATGACACACCATGAAGCAGTTCCAGTAGGCAGTGTACTCTTCGCGGCAGCCCGCCTGGCCGCCCGCCTTCTGCTGGAGGAAGACGTCCTTGTACCACTGATCGAAGCACTGCTCGTAGCTGCAGAGACAGAGAGTATCACATCGATCAGTACATACACATGCACACAAACAGCAGTGTCTCTACGTAGGACAACGCACGCCGCCTTCTTCTGCCAGCAGCCGGGCTCCTCGTCCTTCGCGTCCGCCATCTCTTCTCGTCGGTTGATTGATTGCTCGCTTTTGCGGATCACGACAGTTGGAGTACTGTTGAGGGCGCTCTATTGAGCGCTAAAATGCCCACATTCAAGTTCAGACGTGCTCACTCAAAAAAAATGGTGCCGTTTTGTTCCACAGACGGAGGAGCTCATCGTCTCGACACGTCAGCCAAGCGCTCTCAGTCTGTGCGTCGATCGCTTTGCCTGTCTTCACGAGGCTCGCATTCCCCATCCATACACATCGGCATAGAGAGCCTCTATGAGTGCGCCGCCTATGAACCCCAACAGCAGCTCTGCGGCAGCGGCGGCCGCGATCGCCGCGTCGCTGGCACCAGGCGGCGCCAACGCCAGCACAGCGAAGCGGCGCTTCGCTGACCCCGAGTACATTGCGATCTCCGAGTTCCTCAGCAGCGTCGAGGTGGAAGACCAGGACGCGAACCACCATAACCACAACAATGCAGGCAGCAATGGTGCGAATGCGAATGGCCGTGGCCGTGGTGGTGCTGCCGCTGGTGCCACTGCTGCTGTGGGTGACGAGGGGAATCAGCTGAGCCGTTCGGTGACGAGTGGTCAACAGAAGCGAGCGCGGCTCGTACCAGCAAGTAGCAATGTGCAGCCAGCGCCTCGCCGAGCAGCACCATCGTCATCAGTAGCAGCAGGGAAAGTGTACCAGGATGGCGACAGCCGCGAGCTCGTAGTGGCGAACAAGAGCCGAGGTGTGTAGACGTTTATTGTTCATCGGCATTGTCTTCATCGTGTGTCGCAAATGCTGATATCTTGTATGTGTGCGCGTTTCAGCTAGGAATGGAGCAGTGCGAAGAGATAAGACAGATGATTTGCCCTCGTCGGACCCTCGAGGCCGTGCTGTGGTGACGTACAGTGATACGCGTGACGCACTCGCCGAGTTCCCACTGCAGAGACTCAACGCAGACTTTGGCGCCAGCAACCAACCAGAGTGCGACTCTCACTGTGTTTTTATCTCAGTGCTGTTGAAAGTTTGTGACAGTGAAGCTGATAATGCAGTTGTTTGCTTATGTGTGCACAGAGACGACGAGCTCGACGACAACCAGAGCGACCGCAGCAGCGGTAACGAGCGGCAGTCGGCGGCGTCGCGCCACACGAAGCTCACGGACCTGGAGGCGCGCGTGCGCAACCTCGAGCGCGATAACCTGCACTTGAAGCAGACACTGCTGCTGGGGAAGAACGGCTCTGTGATGATCGCGGGCCGCGGCTCGCGCGAGAACACGCAGCGGCTGCTCTCGGAGCGCACGAAGGTCGTGACTGAGATGGTCGAGCACCTCAATGCGTCTTTCCTCACAATCGGCGACGCCGCGCGTGTGTGGCACGACGAGTGCCGCATCGGCGTGGGTGTGCGCGAGTGGGATGCCTTCGGGCAGCTGCAGACCATCAGTCTCTGGAACATGATCCGCTCGGTGTTCGCGACCATCGCGGTCGACATCGTCGAGCTGCGGCCGCACTTGCCGGACGGCGAGATGGTACAACGCCTTCTAAGTTATAGGCCTACCGAGAGAAGTCAGTCTACTAACTTGAGTTACCGAAATGTCTGTGTACTCTATCTAGATCCTGACCAAGTGGCGCATCCAGGGCGAGATCGCGTCGCCAGCGCAACTCGAAAGCGTGTGCTCGTCCGAGGACTGCCCGCCGACGATGAAGGTGGCGCTCATGGCGATCAAGTCGAGCGACCTCACGTTCACGGTCACGACGTACGTGATCTTCCAGGACGCGCTCATCGCCGAGCAGCACCACTGCTGGGACCAGGTTGGTGTCTTCAAGCGGCTCTTCGGTGGCGAGATCCCGCGCTCCGTGCAGAACATCCTCACGATCACCTAGTAAGTAGTTGTTGATTGATTGGCATCGTCCATGGCCATTAGTTTGTCCATTTATGTCCCTATGTATTTAACAACAAGAAAAGGCCTCTGAGCACTCTACTTGCGTCTTGTATTTCTTTCTCTATTGCCCTCTACTCGAACACCTCTCATCTGGCGTCGAACAGGCTTCATCGACTGTCTTGGAACGACAGCAGCGCCTGCTCCAGCGTCTGCACCTGGGTCTCGAGCTGCGTCACAAGGTTCTCAAACTGACTCGTCTCGGCGAGTCGGATGGTTGTCTCGGCGTCCTCGCGTTCGGCATCGGCACCGCTCCAGGCCTTGAGTAGCGTGCGCGTGTCGTCCTCGATCTCGTCCTGCTCCGAGAGCATTCCACTAAGCGCGGTCTTGAGCTCCTCCATTTGCTGCTGCAGCGCGATCTTCTGCTGCAGAATGTCGTCCTTGCGCGCGTTGAACTGCTCCAGGTACGCATCTTTTTCCTGCTCCGAGGTTCGTAGATGGTCCACCGCGCTCTTCAGCTGCGCGCGGCTGTCAGCCTCAGCTGCCAAGATCGCGAGCCCGTCACGAATCTGCTTGGAGTTGTTCAGCAGCGATCGCTCCTGGATCTTGATCTGCTGCTTCTCGAGGGACAGTGGTTCCTGCACCGACACGTGGTAGTCAAGCGTCTTCTCGTTCAGCCACGAGAACGTGTTGTCCCACTCGAACACGAGCGTCAGACCGTCGTCCTCGATGTTGTAGACCCCCAAGAGCGTGTTCACGCGCTCCGGCGCCACGATCAGTTTGCGATCACCATCGTCGTCACCGCCAATGTTCTTGCTGGCAGCAGATTCAGCTGCAAGTGCAAAGCCGACGTCCGCGCCGTCCTCCTTGACCGTGAATGTCCACACTACGCGCCAGCCCTTTTTCTCGCAAAACACTGGCAGCTTGAAACTTGCGCCGGCCTTGATCACCACGCCACTGTTCATGACCAGGTACTCCTCAAACTCGTCACCTGATGAAGAACTGTCACTTGGTCGGGAGCTCTCAACAGGAAGAACACCTTCAGTCGACGCTCCTTCTGCAGGCAGAGGACCATCCTCTACTGCTGCAGCTGCTGCTGCCACTTCCGAGTTGTCCACAGCCGCTTTCCTCCTGTTGTGCGCATCACGGAATTCGCACGCGTCTCGGAACGCAGCCGAGTGCTCGTCCAGTCCGCGCTGCAGATCGTCGACGACAGTGTGCAGGCGCTTCTTGAACGTCGTCACGAGCACTTTGCGCTGCTTGAGGTTGAGTGCGTGCGCGTTCTTTTTCTGGAGCTCCATGCGTGCAGCCTGGATCTCTTCCAGTTCACCGCGCTCCTGCTCCAGCTCGCGCGCCGCATGCTCTCCTTCGAAATGCTCCAGTTGCTCCTGCAAGTCGATCACCTGACGACGCAGCTCGCAAATAGCGTCGTCCTTTGCAGCGTCTACGCTCGAGGTAGTTCTTAGCGAATTATATTCATGCTCACTGCTGTCTGCCTCTTCAAGCTGGTTCTGCAGTGCGCCAATCTGTTCTTCGAGAAACTCGATGCGGTGCTCGTAACCTCTCACTTGGCTCACCATTTGAGCGATTCGTGCTTCTTGATCGTGGTGTTTGGACTCGAGTGTGCGCTTTTCTTCCTGAAGTCGGGTGACAACCTCAGCTTCTTGCGCAGACGCAACATGAGACTCAGTTCTCTCCTGAACAGCCGCGGCTGCTGGCTCAGCGATAACGGATCGCTCGTCGATCTCCCGAGAAAGCCGACTGATCGTGTCTTGTGCTGCTTTCGCCTCCAGCCTTAGTTGGTTCACCTGTGACGCCAACTCTGCACATTTCTTCTCACTCGTGACCTTTTCTTCTGCAAGCGCAGCTTGAAGCCGATTCAGCTCACCCTGAAGCTTCTTCACAGTCTTGCCAGCAGCGTCGTTGCTTGTCTGCTCTGTTGTTCGTACAGCTGACAGCTCATCCTCCAGCTTTGCAATTGCCATCTCAGACTCCCGGAACTTTGCTTGAAGACTTTCTGCATTACTCACACTCTCAGTAAGCTTGGCAGCTTGAGTCTCAAGCTGGGCTTTCACAACCTGGATCTCGTCGGTGAGAGCGACCACTTCGTCTTCTTTCGTTTGGTACTGAAGCTTCACATTCATCAGCTCAGCGTCCTTTGCTGCTCGCTCTTGCTCGTAAAACTGGTTCCTCGTGTCTGCAAGTTCCGACTTCTCCTGCTCCAGTTTCTTCACCATCTCAGTCGCTTCCAACAACTCACGCTGCACAACCTGCTGCACTTCAGTAAGTCTCACAAGCTGCGCTTGGTACACGACCGCCTGCTCTGCCGACTCGATCTCTCTTTGCTGGAACTCTTCTTGCATCATCCTCTGCGATTGTATTGCTTCTTGTAAACTCTCCGCCAGTCTCTTCTCGCTATCCAGCACGCGCTGACATTCGGCCTCTGTGTCTTCAAATTGCTTCTTCAGCAGCTCGTTCTCTTTGCGCATGCCGTTCAACAGCTCCGCTCGCTTCTCCACTTTCTTTAGCGCCGTGTGCGAGCGTCCTCGGTACCGCTCGTACTCCGTCTCCAGTTCCTTCAAACGCTGTTCCAAAACTTCCATCTCCTGTGCGCGAGCCTCTTCTCTGCCAGCGCCGTCGACGCTCTTCGACCTGAGCTCTTGGAGCTGTGACACAATCACTGCCTTCCCTGCCTCCGCAGTTTCAAGCTGCTGCTCTAATCGATAGACTGCATCCGTCGTCGATGAAAGTTTCTGCTCCAATTCCGATAGTTCGTCCAGCTTCTGCTTCAGAGTTTGCTTAGTCACAGCGTTCTCGTCCACCGCTTTCTTCAAAAAGCCGATCTCGTCCAACGCTTTTGCAAAGTTCACCTGCACGCGATCGAACCGTTCGCCAATATCCATGACGGCACTGTTTGCATCTTGGGCAAAACTAGCGTCACACGAGCTCAGGAACTTCTTTGACATCTCGCGCAGTACTTGCTCGTCCGCTTGAACTCTGTCAAACTCCTGTTTCAGAGCAGCGTGGCTCTTCAGCTGCAAAACGAGCGCGTCTCTCAGCATCTTTGGCTCACTCTCCAGCGTCAGATCACTCAGACTTCGCACTACAACCTCTGGTGCAGCATCCACAGCACTCTCGAAGCACGCACAGAGTGTCTGCAGATCCGAGCGGAGCGTCGACAGCTTCGTCTCAATTTGGCTGCGAGCGTCATCGACGGACTCCTCCTTGCGCTGAAGACTCGTCTGCAACTGCGAGATCACGGAGTCGCGCTCTTCCACTACTTTGCGAGCCGCAAAGCATCCTTCTCTGTACCCATCAACCGCCTGCTTCAGCTCCGAGCTGATTTGTTTGTGGGTCTCGTTCTCGATTTCCAGTTGCTTCAGCGTTCCCTGCAACTTGGTGACTTCTTGCTGGGCAGTTTGACGCTCACACTCGACCTCAGCAACTCGAATATCAAGCTCGATCTTGAGGGCTTCCAGTTCACTTTCATGACCTCTCTCAATCTCTGACATGCGAGTGACGAGCGCATCGCGTTCGACTGCAAATTGAGCGCTCTTCTCTTGCTCGCTCTCCAACTTCTTCTTACATGCATCCAGTAGCATCTGCAGCTCTTCCATGCGCGCGTCATGAAGCTGCTTTAGGGGTGTCACCTCGCTCTTTGCATCAGTATCAGCCGCAGCAACCTCGTCGTCTGACAGCATGTCGCTCTCGAGAAGTGGGACGTCGGCTGCCTCGTTCGTCTTCGTCGCCACCGATTTCTCCAACGCCGCAATGGTTTCTTCTTTCGCCTTCAGTTCTTGGCCCAGCGATGTTATGTGGGCTGCGTACTTGCTGTTGGCAGCCAAAGTTTCGCTTAACTTGGCCTGCTCGTCGTGGAACTGAGTTTTCCATGA
Organism: Globisporangium iwayamae; assembly: GCA_023336215.1. Taxonomy (NCBI): domain Eukaryota; phylum Oomycota; class Peronosporomycetes; order Pythiales; family Pythiaceae; genus Globisporangium; species Globisporangium iwayamae. Next base: position 1,554 of record JAADWP010000130.1, on the reverse strand, counting down.
CTCCACCTGAATCGCGAGGTCGCTCAGCTGCTCCTTGTGCGCATCTACGACATCCTTGAGCTCTTCTTTGGTCTGCATCATGGCCTCGTATGCCGCCTGTTGCTGCAACAGTTCCTGTTCATTGCGTGACTGGTTCTGCATCTCTGCAGCTTGCAACTGGCGCTTGAGCATCGCGTTCTCGCTCTTCAGGATCTCAATGTCTTCGCGCGCGACCAGGTACTCTTCCTCGTAGACGCGCTTTGCCTCCACCAACTGTTGCTTTAGGCGGTTGCGTTCTTCTTCCAGCGCCTCCACAGCATCCGCACCGAGCTGCGGCTGAGCATTCTCGTTCTCTGCTTTTACTGTTTTCGCAGCTTCACGCTCGCGCTGCAACGCTGCCGCCAATTCGCTCACGTCACCATGGTCTCGACATTCGGGGAACGCAGCCTTCAGAAAACTACGAAGAGCCGCCAGCTCGGCTACAATCGCAGTTACCTTGGACAGAACATTCGCATCCGCATCGCCATCGGCGTCGTCGTTCTCATTGTCGTACGCCTCCTGCTCCTCGCGTGCCAGAATCTTACTAAGCGCGCGCCACTGGGTCTGCAGCTTCTCCCGACTAGACGCCAGCACATTGATGGTGTGCTGCTGCTCGACAATGAAGCTGCCGCCGCTGCGGACGTATTTCGCCGACTGCAAGAGCGCGTTCGCCGCGCTCTCGTTACCCTTCGCCTTCATCTCGTCACTCTTCTTGCCCAGCATCTTCTCCACGCGCGTCAGTCGCGCCACAAGCTCTTGATGCTGCTGCATCTGCAAATGCGAGTGTGAGTGTTGAGCCGATCCCGCGACCGACCCCGCGACACTGCCGACCTCGTACGTGCTGAGCATGCTCATGACGCTACTGGCACTGCTGTTCCTGCGGAGACGCGCTTTCGGCATTGCATCACCACCGTTCTCTTGAAGACTCGACGAGGACGACGGCGGCTGTTGTTGTTGTTGCGCCTGAGACGCATCAGAAGACTGCCCTCGCACCGTGAGCAGCCGCTTCTGCTCGACGAGCACGGCGGCGGCGTGGCGCAGGTCGCTCACGGACTCGGTGAGCGACTGTGCGGCCGCGGCGTTGCCCCTCGCGCGCGCTTCCTGCGCCTTGTGCAGCAGCTTGTCGGCCACCTGCTGCACGCGCGCACCCAGCGCCACGGCGTCCATCGCGTCCATGCTTCCTAATAGATCCCGCGCTCGCTCACTCCCTTCTTCACCTTGAACCACGATTTACACACGTGCAATGAGCAATGAGCAAACATAGTGTGGTTGTACTAAATTAGGTCGTTTACCAAAGGATAGCGTGACTACCATAGATTTAGGATACTATTTGCTGTAATATATGTAGTCCACGCTATTCTAGTGCACCTGAGAAGTTGGAGATGGGCGAGGGAGGGATTGATGATCGCACAACTGGCTCCGTCTTCAGTTCAACCTAAGCCAAGAGGGCTCCTTCCCTGATTGTGCATCCGTCCAGGGACCGCCCGCACTTTAGGGGGGGGGGGGGGGGGGGGGGGGGGGGGGGGGGGGGGGGGG